>JAPJBO010001890.1:0-26469 GCA_030068145.1 Diplonema papillatum
GAACGCGGCAGCTGCCCCGGCTGCCATGATCACCACGCCACTACGCAAGGAAGGCGTGCCCGAAAGCTTCGCTTTGACGAGTCAAAAGAGGAAGAGGGACAGAACGCTCACGACACAGTACATCCTCGTCGCCATCCCATCGTCGCCGTTGAGCCCGGTGGAGAACGGCATCAGGGCAAGCAGCGGCAGTCCGCCGAAGGCGACAAACGAAGCGAATATCCGACCAATCATTATCATCTTGTTGTCCAGCTTCCTAGCCTACTCCGAGGAAGTGGTGCCCAAGATGACTCACTAAGAACGACAAGAACGCAGCAGCAGCCCCGGCTGCCATCATCACCTCGCCACTATGCAAGGAAGGCGTGCTCGTCAGCTTCTCTTTGACGAGGCCCAAGAGGAAGAGGGACAGAACGCTCATGACGCAGACGGCCAACCGCCTCGTCGCCATCCCATCGTCGCCGTTGAGCCCGGTGGAGAACAGCATCAGGGCAAGCAGCGGCAGTCCGCCGAAGGCGACAAACGAAGCGAATATCCGCTCTTCCATCGACCAATCATCATCATCTTCTTCCTATCCTACTCCGAGGAAGTGGTGCACGAGATGACTCACTGAGAACGACAAGAACGCAGCAGCAGCCCCGGCTGCCATCATCACCACGCCACTATGCAAGGAAGGCGTGCTCGTCAGCTTCGCTTTGACGAGGCCCAAGAGGAAGAGGGACAGAACGCTCATGACGCAGACGGCCAACCGCCTCGTCGCCATCCCATCGTCGCCGCTGAGCCCGGTGGAGAACGGCATCAGGGCAAGCAGCGGCAGTCCGCCGAAGGCGACGAACGAAGCGAACATAGCGAACCCGTTCTTCCAAGACAGGTCGTCGTCTTGCTGACCGGTTACCTTGTTCTCAGCTTGGGTGCCGAAGTAGTCGCCCATGCCCATACTGCACCCTTTCGAGACCAGGTTCGCGATGCCGATCATCAGGACTGTTTCCATTGACACGGCGTTGCCGAGGGCTGCGGTGGACCACACGAGGGTCAGCGTCGTGCCAAGCCCGTCGACGCCGCCGAAAACGAGGGACTTCGCGATCTTGACGCGGGCGGTCTGCTGCTTCTTCTTCCGCTGCGACGGAGACGGGCTGGGCTGCGCCGCGTCAGCGTCGGCATCATCGCTGCTGAACGACGCCACCCGCACCGCGTGGTGCGCCTGCCCCGCTGGCGTGTCCAGCTGGTCCACGTGCGAGCTCCCCACGCTTCCCATGGCCGCCAGCGGGATGTACCGGGGTGTGAAGTCCTTGTCCCTCCGGTCTTCGCTGGCTTCGCCGCCCCCGCGCTTCTCAACCATGTCCTTTTCTGGGGGGGGTCGTTGTTATTGGTGCTGGTTTTGAGGGATAAGGGAAAGGTAAGAAATCTTTTTGCGGTGGCCTCCGCCGGTCTGGTAGTTCGTGCTACCTCCGTTCTTTTACGCTCGTTCTTTCCTCTACTCACTACTGTACGTACTCTTTCACTCTTTTACTCTCTTTGGCTAGCCAAAAAAGACTCCTGCGGCCGACACCACGAACACATTCGCAATGAATGTGACCCTGAGCCCCCCGCGTGCATACATGTTGAGCAGGGGTTGCCATGTAGCCCGCATCGGCCTGAGTCAACGCTGTTACTTTGATGGGATGTTCACCGGGGAAGGGTCCGACCTAACCGTTAAGTCAACAGCAACGTCGAAAAGGGGAGGGGGGAAGAAGATAGAAAAACGGTGGGGTTGACAAGCTCGTAAGTGGTTGTTTGTAGATCAGTACAAACTTAAACTACGCCTAACACGAGGCCAGGCGGTCATTAGCGGACCTCCAGTGTTCAAACATAGTGTGGTTCTCATTTGTCAATGACTCCCCACCGCAACAAGACGACGAAAATGAAAGAGAAAAGGCAAGAAGGTTGAAGTATTGCTAAAGATAAAGTGGTGTCACCTGAGGGGTATTCTCAGGGCCGCCCACGTGATAAGCCGCTAAGCATTGAGTTCTTTTAAGTACATGAACCACATGGATTAGCATGCACTGCCTTGAAAGTCAGGTTATCGGATGACGTCGTCACCTGCCATTGCGTCGTCAAGGTCGAGCATTTGTGGCGCTAGCGGGATTTGGCTTTCTTGCGATTCCAGAGACTGAGTCGGCGAGTACGAGGGCGGGCACGTGTGCCCGTTTTTCACTTTCGAGGGCATTGGTGTGCCCGTGGTCCCCGGTCGTTTCTGAGAGCTGCTTGCCCTCGGTACCTTCTTTTTCCTTCGATGCACCCCTGAGTCGGGTGTGGTCGCCTTCGTCTTCTTCCGCTTGCGGCCGGCGATCGGGCCTTCCTTCGGGGTGCCGAGCACCCTCTTCTTCAGCGCTGGTCGTTCGCTGGTTCCTGGCGTTGGTGGCGGCCTCTTGGTCGCCCGTCCGGTCGTCGCCGTCTCCTTTTTCGTTGCCGCGAGCGGCGCTCGCGCCGCTCGCTTTCCTACTGGCGTTTCCCGTTGTACGCCCACCTGGGTGGGTGAGGAGGGCCTCTTCTTCTTGTTGCGTCCGGGGGTTGACTGGACGTTCGGCTTGTTGGACTGGTGGTGGCCGCGGCTGCAACATGCCGCCGGTCGCCTCTGCGTCAGCGTAGGGAGCCTTTTGCACTCTTGGCAGGTTCCTCTGCCATGCGTGCGGCAGGCATGATGCCCGCTGCGGCAACACGCCGCCGCCGTCTTGCACTCGCCGCACTTCGTCGTGCTGTGCTCTGTGCACACCGCGATCGGCTGCCCATCGTTCGCGTGGTGATGGTGCCGGCAGCACATCTCTACCGTGGGAGCGTCCCTTCGGACGAGTGCTCTGCACGCCTCACACTTCCCTTTGTGATGGGTCGCGCACGTGACGAGTGCCTTCTCTATACCGACACCCGGCATATGCACGGGGTCTGGGTGCAGTTGTGGTGGGGCAGGCAGGGCCCACCTCGCCGCTCTCCCGATCGTCCAGTCAGGGTACGTCGGGCACTGCGTCCCTACATCGCTTCCTTTCACTTGTTCCTCAAGTATCGTCCCCGTGTGTGCCTCGCGAAAGCGTGGCCTGGGCCGTACACCCGATATCCCCGAGATGCCCATGAACGACAGCGACGTCGTCGGGCACACCCTCTCCCCTCTCATGCAGCTTCCCAGCCCTTGCTGTGCCGCCAGCTTGTCCAACGCGCTCATCATGCAGCGCAGGACGTTTCCCCGTTCTCTCACCCCCTTCGGCGCATTCCCGTGCAGCGGCATGCTGAGGCCCGAGAAAGCTAAGCATTGAGTTCTTTTGTAAGTACATGAATCGATGTTAAGCAGCGGCTGCCGGCTTATCCCGTGACACCTTTTATATGTACGTAATAGAAAGAGTGGCGTTGGCACTCTTGCAGAAGAAATGCGGTCCCCGGCGGTTTGACACGCTTACCCCTGCTTCCGCGATGATTTGCCCCGCACACGTGTCCCACAAAGAGCCGTACGATACGGAGACGAACATCACTGCCTTGCCCGTCTGCATGGGCAACTAGTTACGTCCTATATTTCTGGTGTGAGAACCACCAGTCTTTGTCTGCTTTGTTGGCGCAGGTCCCGGGCCCCTGCTTCGCATTAGCACACCTCATCATCTGGAAGATTATCGCGCATCCACCGATGCAAACGCACACGTGATACCTTTATATTTTTGCATACGCACCTGCATTGTAGGAAATACTTGAGGAGCCTGTCAAGGAGGCAATCGTGTGGTACTCATCGGCATTTGGTGGTTAGTGCCACCTACTTCACTCTCTTACTCACGTTGGCTAGCCAAAAAAGACCGTGCGACCGACACCACGAACACATTCGCCTCGACTACGTCCCGGGCGGGTCTCTTTCGCACCCTCTCCTTTTTAGAGTCAGAGTTCGCTTGAGACTCCGGTATTTTCAGGAACGCGTGAGTATCAAGCCACGACTAGCTTCGGCGAACGGCAACTTCCAAATTCACATCCCGACCCGTGTCTCCAACAATGCTGCGGCTCGGCTGATGCACCTAGCGTGTGTATCGTAGTTGCGGTAGTGGCAGTACGTGTGCTTGTGCGTGGAATGCATTGATGGGTAACACCTGATGCGAAGTATAGCCCAGGTTTTCAGCTATATTACGTTATGGCTGAAGGTCCTGCCGGCTGCTCGCGGAGACCGCGCGCTGTTCGGAACTGTGGCCTTGAGTGGCGCAGGCTTCCTGCTTCGTGCCTGGTTGCATGTATCCGGGGGCAGTCGCCTCTTTTTACACGCGGCGTAGCGGCGGGCGTCGTGCTTCTCGCATTTCACCGCTGCATTACCTGATCGCCTCGCTGTGCTTGTGCGTGCGTCTTTGTTGCCCGCTGCCGACTATTCGACTACTAATGCGAGAGCGCGCTCTCAATTCCTACGCGTCTTGTCATTTCCGGGGATTTTACGCATTGAAACAGAAAACAGACCGAGAGGGTGAAAAGGACCAACTAGTCACTTCCGGATGAAGCTGGCGGCCCCTCAGAGAAGCGAAGAACATTGCAGCAATTTGAACCCATCGGGAAAGAAGAAAAACGTGGGGGAAGAGAAAGAAAGGAAAACCGCAATTTAAAATAAAATAAAAAACACAACGGAAACCCCCATATGGGACTCACTTGAGTCGGGAAGTAATTTCCCGACTTAAGTGTGTCCGGTATGGCTAGTCCTCAAAAAAAAAAAAAAAAAGGGGGGGGGGGGGGGTTGCAAGAACGTGCTTGGAATGGGTATGTGCTCAACACCGCACTGGTCCCGTCTGCGCCGTGTTTCGGTCCTTTAAGCCACGGACACATAGGCGGACCATCATCAGCGTGGAACCTGAGTGTCTGCAGACAGGACTGCGGTGTGAGTCTGGGTTGTCAGGCGGCTGTTCGTACCAAAAGGGAAAAGAGTGCGAGGAAGTAATCCTGCGTGCTGAGGGCAGCAAGTCGCTTTCCGCGAAGTACCCTACTGGAATGGGGGGGGGGGGGGAATCAACAGAACAGGAGAGAAAAGAAAGGAGGCTGAGGGGGGGGGGCGGCGGCCGCTCCTAACCCCTGTACACGCGGTGGCGTTCGAGGGGGGGGGCTGTGGATATTTGTGAGCAGGATGGTCGTCGCTAGCCCACAAGTGGTTCATAATCAAATTCCGGTGCAGCGGTGAGCCTCAGAAAGCTCGAGTTAAAAGCTGGAGTTAAAAAAAGCGGGTGTCGCACCCGCTTTTCGGGTGCGAATGCACACGCGTTTTGGTTGTAGCACCCCCGCCTTTCGGGTGTGACTCCGGCACACCCTCTTCAACTCCAGCTTCTGAGGCTGGACCTCACTGTGTGGGGGAAAAGGTAAAGGGGTGTACGTATTCTTTTTAAATTAAGCTATCCGCCGATTTACAAGGGGGGGGGGGGTGACTTGAGCTTGTGGACAGAAGGGGTTGCCGGAAAGAGGACGCTCTTGTATTGCAACGCGGGTATCGTAGGACACAACAGAAGAAAACAAGGGGGGGCGGGGGAAAAAGGATGAACCAGGAGAGGAGAGCGTACGTGTGCTGTGTAGTGAAACAGGATACCACGGCGTGCGGTTTAAACGGAGAACGAGGGGGGAGAAAACCCATGTTAAGAAAAAGAAACCTCGAACGAGCACCAAGAAGGGAATAAAAGCGCGGGAGATGTCGATGGTCCAGCAAAGTAACTGGCAAAGAACCCGGGGCTTGCTGCTTTAGGGGAGCCACGTCTAGGATTTTGTTTATGGAGCGTCAGCGTACAGACGCGGCAAGGCATTCAAATGGGCGCTCGATCTACGGAGGATTTGCAAACACAGTGGTGGTTGACGAGCAGGTATATCCGGCCAACGAGCTTCGACTCGACATCCCCGAGCGTGCCCCGCAAAAAGAAGCCGCCGCTTCGGCGGCTTGAAAGGCAAAAGCAAAACGGAAAATAAATTCAGTCCACCGAAACTCTTTCGGACGCGGGGACGGTAGAGGAGTCGGGAGGCTGAGCTCCACCTCCGCGTCAGAGAAGCACGTGCGAACTTGCCCCCACTTTCTAGCGGCGCCGTGCCGTTGAGGGCGGCGGGGGGTGGGCCCCAGGGGCATGGAAACCTAGTGTGGAGTGGGACCACTGAACGCAAGAAGGTGGTGAAGCCGCACGCCGCCGTTCGACGGTACCACAAAATGCGGAATACCAAGTCGCAAACCACCGTCGGCACAAAGACTTCAGATGCCAAAGCATGGAAGATACCCCCCCGCATGCTAGAAGCCCCAGAGGACTGTCAACCCTACTAAGGCGCACCCTCACCACACGCAGCGGCAGCGCAGGATGACCCGAGAGCTAACGAAAGGCGTTCGAGTGATCTGCTCATCAGATCCCGCTACGGAGGGATGGTGCTATTCGTCGGGTGCCTCTTCAGCAGAAAACCGCGCTGGGGACAGGTCCTGTCAAAAGGAATGGGGTGGAACGTGGATGCACGACCGCGCAAAAGCACTGCAGTAAGCTTTGCACAAAAAAGAAAAACGGGATCGCGCCCGGCCCGAGCCGCTCGCCTGAACCCAGCCAATTTGCAGGTGGTTGGTCCCTGCAAACATTGAGGGCGCGGGCTGGCGATCGGATGCCGGGAAGGAAACGTACGGGGGGGGGTATTACTAGCTTAATGTTTGGGCCGAACGCGGCGCGGCCCACTTGTTATGAGGTTTCACTCCAGTCGTTTAGCGTGCCATGGCACGTGAAAAAAGACAAACGTGTATGGACAGGACAATGCGGTGTGGTCTGCAACGCTTCTAAGATATAGTTTAAACCATGCGATCGCGCAATATGTTACTTGTTCAACACAACACGTGAAGTCACTCGTAATTTCCATAACAAGTGGATCGCGTGCAGCCGGGGGGGGGGGGGGGGGGGGTGGGGAGTGGGGGGCACTGCTTTGTGCGAGTGTCGGCCGGCATCAGGCGCGGTGTCCCATTGTGACCCGTGTGGCCTCACCGTCAGCAGCGCCGTCGTTTCCTTTCTTTTTTTCATGTATATCTGCTGCGAGGGATGCAAGGGACAATTGGGAGACCGGCATGCCTCGTAGTGGTCCGACACTCGTCACCGTGGGAGCAAACCTGTGGGGGGGGAAACTCCACTCCAGCAGCACGCCCACCTCCCCAGGTGTTCGACTTGCTGCTGCGCTTGCTGGCCTCAGTCGGCGACAAGGTCGGGCGCTTCGGTTTGTTTGTGCGTGCCGGTTGATCGTTTCCCCGTTTGTGGATGCCCTGTGTCAGGCTCGGAGTTCTGTCAACCGCAAAAACACGCCTGTCGACTTATTTTTTTAGCCTGCACAATGCATTGAAGGGCAACCCGCAAGAATTGTTCGTACTAAAAAAGAACCGTTTGAAGCGCGCGAAGAAACACAGGAAAAAAAAAAGGGGGGGGGGGGGGGGGTGGGGGTGGGAAATAAATGGACGCGCAGAATCCTGGTTTCCTTTGTTTCGTTTGTGTTGCCGTCTTCTCGTGGAGATGGCGGGTGCTTTTTTAAAGTGGAATACGAAAGAGAAGAAAAAGAGTGTGACTCCCGGGAGCGTCTATTCCTCCTCTTCTTCCTCCTCCTCGTCTTCATCTTCGTCGTCGTCCTCTTCTTCTTCTTCTTCGCCTTCTTCGCCGGCCTTCTTCTCTTCTTCTTCCTTTCTCTTCGCCTCTTTTTTCGCGTTCGCGTCAGTGACAGCCGAGTCGATCTTCTCCTTCACCTCAGCCAGCTTACCTTCGAACTCCTCCTGTATTGTGTTAGTTTTGGCGTTTTCATTCAGAAGGCTGCATGTTTGGATCCAGTAGCAGCAGTAGTAGTGTTTGGATACAAAATAAAGAAATGTGAAAACGGGTGGGGAAAAAAACAAATGAAAGACACAACAACAACAGCAACAACAACAACAACAACAACAACAACAACAACAACAACAACAACAACAACAACAACAACAACAACAACAACAACAACAACAACAACAACAACAACAACAACAACAACAACAACAACAACACAACAACAACAACAACAACAACAACAACAACAACAACAACAACAACAACAACAACAACAACAACAACAACAACAACAACAACAACAACAACAACAACAACAACAACAACAACAACAACAACAACAACAACAACAACAACAACAACAATTCCAGTGTTAACTGTAGGAATCTCTCAGCGAGAAGCGGAGAACGCACTATACCTCATGTTCACTAAACCTCACATTACTAAATACTCAGGAATTATATTCCGTTAGTTTTACACCAAAGAGAAAAACTAAGTCACCCTTTTCTACCACTCAATGCCGCCCAAAGACCCCCGGTCGCCGTTTGCCCGGGCCTCGGCGACGGGGTACGCGCAGTATGCGGTGCCGGCTGACGTGAAGGAGGCTTTCGTCGAGGCAGTCGGCCCAGTGCTCCCGTACCGGAGTTTAAGCGTGGTGAAGATGTTGGCCTGGGTTACCCACTTTTTCGTGGAGGTCCCCCTTTCGGAGCATCTCCCGAAGGCCCGGCTGGTGCTGCGGGACCTGTTGTCGGTCCCGGATTCGGACACCGCCGCGAGCAGGTTCATCGACGAGGGGGAGGACTGGAAGCTTGCGTGCGTGATGCATGAGGCGTTCGTGGCCAACCCCGCCCTTTTTCGTCGGGTGATGCGGCAGCACGGCCTTTGGAAGGGCGACCCCCCTGTCGTTGACAGGCGTGCGGCGGCCGGTGCGGCGGCTGAAGCGGCCAACGAAGCATTGCCCGACGTCACTCCGCCTGATGACGCGTTCGAAGTGCCCTTGCCGGAGGTACCCGCCCTGGACGGTGACGCGGGCGAGCTCGAGCGGTTGCGCCGTCGGGTGAGGCAGCTGGAGGCGCCGGGGCAGCGCCCCTTCGACGTCGAGACGCTGGAGTCGGAGCCCGACGTGCGCCCCCCAGCTGCGTGGCGACACCCGTCGGAAGTTTCCGGGGTCGCCGGCTGGCTCGCCGATATGCGGGATCCGGCGGCGCTCGTGCAAACGTTGCACGGACACTTCGTGGCTGGCCTCGCCCATCTTCCGGGTGGGAGCATTTTGGAGGACGCTTTCCGGGCGTTACGCCTTTGGATTCTCGGCTGCAGTGAGGTGCAAGACTGGGAGAGGACCGCGTTGCGGGAGCTCGGGGATTTTCTGCTCCAGCAAGTCTGGGTGCAGTATTTCTTCGTGAAGGATCGGCTGCCCCGTGGGGCGTTGCAGCAGCAGCTGCGGCGCGACGACACCGCGGGGCATGCCGTCGCGAAAGCGGCGGCAGCCGTGGCAAAGCAGGGGGGCGCGCGGCGAGATAAGCCGTTCGCGCCGGCGGCCAAGTTCCGACCGAGGAAGGCGGGAAACGGGGTGGCGGAAAAACGGCAGTGACTAGCGTTTTTCCGTCCAAGTCCCCGCCCGGTCACGCCCCTCCCCAGCCGAGAGCCCGTAACTGTGGGCGCACATTGTCACCCGGAGACGTTAAAATCCCGGAGTTCAAGGCCGGCTCGATCCCGAGGGAGCGGCCCGCCGTTTGCAAACAACCCCCCCACAAACCTCCCAACCGGCATTCCGGACAGTTTTCCCGCAAGGCCCCCGACCGGAGTAGCCGAGAAGAGTGCGCGCCCCCCCCGCAGGCCCAAGCAGGGTCTCGCCCCGGGCGGCACGCAGAATCCCCATTTTTTGACCGGCGTGAAAGCCGAGGCCCGGGCCCCGGGCAGCTGCATCCAGCGGCTCGGCGAATCTTGCGTAGGCAAGGGCTCGTATTTTTCGCAGGCAGTGCTAAGGCACGTAGACCAACAGCCGGTAAGGCTGCTGAGGCGCACGGCCGAGGGATCGGTCTCCGTGGTGCAGGCCCGCGAAATGCTGGACGATCTGGTCCAGAAGATGTGGGCACGGACAACGTCCGATCAACGGCGCCACTTGTGGGGTCGGTTGAGCCGGTGGTGGATGCCAACTCGGCGACCCTGTTTGTGAGGGCCACCCAGGTAAGCCCACAGGCCCAGCTCGCGTACGCGAAAGCATTTTCGGGTACGATGAAGCACCTTGGGATGGATACCCAGCCACTCCTGAGTCTTCAGAAAGCCCTCCGGTCGGTGGGGGGTGCGATTCCGATCCGGCAGGCCCTCCCCATCTCAAAGACAGTTCTTCTTTTTTGGGCGCGCCGACAGGAGCACAGTGTTCGACTGGTGGCTCTGCTTGCGTGGAAGACCGCGAGCAGGTGGGGGGAAGTGGCCGCCCTGGCGTCCAGCCAGTTTATTTTAGTCACCAGCTGCGAGGTCATCGTGGACTGGTGGACCACCCCCAAAATGAGGAAGGCAAACCCGTTCTCTCCGTCGAGATGGACGGTGATAAGGGGGGATCTGACCCGGGAAATCGCGACCCTGGTCCGTTTTCTTTCTCCCTTTCCTCAGCTCTCCCCCGTGACGGCGCAGGAGCTGTCTATGACATGGCACTCCACCCCTCGGATGGCGCCGTATTCGGCCCACAGCGTAAAGCGGGGCGCGGTGTCTTTCCTCTTTCTCCTTATCTCCCAGGGGAGACGGATCCCAGAGGAGTTGGTGTCTCGCCTGGCGAAGCATCAGGGTCAATCCGGCTTGCCAGAGACGACCCTCCGGTACGGGGGGGACCCCGTGTCATTGGCGAGGGTCCTTCGGACGGGGTCGGTCACGAAGTTTTTGTAGGCTACAGCCTAACAAAGAGGGCGCACGGCACCAAGTTGCCAGTAACGGAAGAGGAGAAGAGGGCGCCGTTGCATGCGGCAGGGGTCAAGCCGTTGAATGTGGAGGCATTGCGCGCGCGAATGAAACATTCGGTGCGTGAGAGGTTTGACTCGGTGTGGCGGGCAACCTTTTTCCCAAAGGTGGGGGGGGTGAGTGCGTCCCGGGGCCCCCCCTCCCAGTTCCAGAAGGCCCATGCCGATAAGCTGGTGGCATGTGGGATAGCGGCCGAAGCCTGCTCCCCGGGATCTTTGCGGAACGTCCCATTCACGGTGGTAGAGCAAAAACCCTCGGGGCTGAGACTCCGGTTCATCCTGTGGACGCGAGAAGCCAATGAGCAGCTCCATGCGGATGGCTATCAAGCGCAAGTGCCATTAGGGCATGTATCCGCGTATTTAAGTGTGGTAGCCGATGAGTGCGCGTCTACAAGGGATCTACGATGTGGTTTCTACCAGGTCGAGATTCCGAAGGAGGCGCGGCACCATTTTCGGTTTACCGACGAGACGGGGAAATGGTACGAGCTCGAGAGGCTCCCCATGGGGCATAGCTGCGCTCCGGAAATCATGCACACCCTGACGGCAGTAGTGGGGGGCCACTCGGATTTTGTAGATGGAAGGTTCACAGGACGGGATGTTAGTGTCCACGTGTGGATCGACAATTTGCGCATCTCGGGGGGCCGGGGGGCTGTGCTGAAAGAAACAAAAAGGATCGATGAGTTTGCGAGAGCCTCGGGGGTGACGTGGAAGCCGGAGGATAGCAATGATGCTTCCCCGCTCTACGACTTCATCGGGGTGGAGTTCAACCACGTGGCCCGCGAGGTGTCGCCATCCGCGCGGTTGCTGACAAAGTTGGATTCGATCGACTTCGAGAGCGCAACGGCTGGTGAGCTGGAGTCTTACGGGGGACGCCTCATGCACGCAAGTGCGATTTCTGGTACGTTCCCTGGCGGATACTGGTTTGCCATCAAGTTCTTGAGGAGGTTAACCAACAGTCTCAATCGAGGGAGGGTGGTGCCCGCGTCCGGGGTCCACATTCCGCCATCGGTGAAGTCCGAGCTCCACGCGTGGCGAGAGTCGGTGCGTTCGCCGCGATGCCTGTCCCCTTTGCCTGCCCGGAAAGCGTTCACGGTGTTTGTGGACGCGTCACTGTCGGGGTGGGGTGCGGTCACCATAAACCGCGACACGGCCGAGATGACAATCGCCGGGGGGTCGTGGAGTTCGCAACAAGCGAGCATGCACATAAATGTGCTGGAGGCGCTAGCATTTAGGCTCGCCGTTTTGTCCTTGCCTGAAGAGGCACAAGATTGTTTGGTCGACTTCAAAGTCGATAACACTACGGTGGTGGCAGTCTCGAGGAAGAGGCTATGCGCTGCCTCGCTACCTTTGAACAATGCGGTCGTGGACGCATTGATGCGGTTGAACGAGAGGGGATGCTCATTTACAGTGAGCTGGGTACGATCGTGCATGAACCCTGCAGATGTGCCGTCTCGTGTCTCTTCGTCTGCGAAACTCGCCTCCAGCAATGGAAGGCGGGAGTTAGAACTGGCGGTGAAGGGGTTCTTCTCTCCAACTGGCGAGGGGGAGGTACAAGCCTCGTCCGGGAAGTCGAGATTCGACCTTTCCCGATCGAGCTTTTCCCCTTCGTTATCCTGCAAGTAAAGTACACTACACTACCTTTGATTCCCCTTCCATTTGTGCGTGGTTTTCCGCAGAAAGACGAGCGATGAAAGATTCTTCAGTGTTAACTGTAGGAATCTCTCAGCGAGAAGCGGAGAACGCATTATACCTCATGTTCACTAAACCTCACAGTACTCAATACTCAGGAATTATATTCCGTTAGTTTTACACCAAAGAGAAAAACTAAGTCACCCTTTTCTACCACTCAATGCCGCCCAAAGACCCCCGGTCGCCGTTTGCCCGGGCCTCGGCGACGGGGTACGCGCAGTATGCGGTGCCGGCTGACGTGAAGGAGGCTTTCGTCGAGGCAGTCGGCCCAGTGCTCCCGTACCGGAGTTTAAGCGTGGTGAAGATGTTGGCCTGGGTTACCCACTTTTTCGTGGAGGTCCCCCTTTCGGAGCATCTCCCGAAGGCCCGGCTGTTGTCGATCCCGGATTCGGACACCGCCGCGAGCAGGTTCATCGACGAGGGGGAGGACTGGAAGCTTGCGTGCGTGATGCATGAGGCGTTCGTGGCCAACCCCGCCCTGTTTCGTCGGGTGATGCGGCAGCACGGCCTTTGGAAGGGCGACCCCCCTGTCGTTGACAGGCGTGCGGCGGCCGGTGCGGCGGCTGAAGCGGCCAACGAAGCACGGCCCGACGTCACTCCGCCTGACGATGCGCTCGAAGTGCCCTTGCCGGAGGTACCCGCCCTGGACGATGACGCGGGCGAGCTCGAGCGGTTGCGCCGTCGGGTAAGGCAGCTGGAGGCGCCCGGGCAGCGCCCCTTCGACGTCGAGACGCTGGAGTCGGAGCCTGACGTGCGCCCCCCAGCTGCGTGGCGACACCCGTCGGAAGTTTCCGGGGTCGTCGGCTGGCTCGTCGATATGCGGGATTCGGCGGCGCTCGTGCAAACGCTGCACGGACACTTCGTGGCGGGCCTTGCCCATCTTCCGGGTGGGAGCATTTTGGAAGACACGTTCCGGGCGTTGCGCCTTTGGATTCTCGGCTGCAGTGAGGTGCAGGAATGGGAGAGGACCGCGCTGCGGGAGCTCGGGGACTTTCTGCTCCAGCAAGTGGGTGCAGTACTTTTTCGTGAAGGATCGGCTGCCCCGTGGGGCGTTGCAGCAGCAGCTGCGGCGCGACGACACCGCGGGGCATGCCGTCGCGAAAGCGGCGGCAGCCGTGGCAAAGCAGGGGGGCGCGCGGCGAGAGAAGCCGTTCGCGCCGGCGGCCAAGTTCCGACCAAGGAAGGCGGGAAACGGGGTGGCGGAAAAACGGCAGTGACTAGCGTTTTTCCGTCCAAGGCCCCGCCCGGTCACGCCCCTCCCCAGCCGAGAGTCCGTAACTGTAGGCGCACATTGTCACCCGGAGACGTTAAAATCCCGGAGTTCAAGGCCGGCTCGATCCCGAGGGAGCGGCCCGCCGTCTGCAAACAACCCCCCCACAAACCTCCCAACCGGCATTCCGAACATTTTTCCCGCAAAGCCCCCGACCGGAGTAGCCGAGAAGAGTGCGCGGCCCCCCCGCAGGCCCAAGCAGAGTCTCGTCCCGGGCGGCCCGCGAAATCCCCATTTTTTGACCGGCGTGAAAGCCGAGGTCCAGGCCCCGCGCAGCTGCATCCAGCGGCTCGGCGAATCTTGCGTAGGCAAGGGCTCGTATTTATCGCAGGCCGTGCTAAGGCACATAGACCAACAGCCGGTAAGGCTGCTGAGGCGCACGGCCGAGGGATCGGTCTCCGTAGTGCAGGCCCGCGAAATGCTGGACGATCTAGTCCAGAAGATGTGGGCACGGACAACGTCCGATCAAAGGCGCCACTTGTGGGGTCGGCTGAGCCGGTGGTGTGCCCTCTGCCATCTTCGGGTGGATGCCAACGCGGCGACCCTGTTTGTGAGGGCCACTCAGGTAAGCCCACAGGCCCAGCTCGCGTATGCGAAAGCGTTTTCAGGCACGATGAAGCACCTCGGGATGGATACCCAGCCACTCCTGAGTCTTCAGAAAGCCCTCCGGTCGGTGGGGGGTGCAATTCCGATCCGGCAGGCCCTCCCCATCTCAAAGACAGTTCTTCTTTTTTGGGCGCGCCGACAGGAGCACAGTGTTCGGCTGGTGGCTCTGCTTGCATGGAAGACCGCGAGCAGGTGGGGGGAAGTGGCCGCCCTGGCGTCCAGCCAATTTATTTTAGTCACCAGCTGCGAGGTCATCGTGGACTGGTGGACCACCCCCAAAATGAGGAAGGCAAACCCGTTCTCTCCGTCGAGATGGACGGTGATAAGGGGGGATCTGACCCGGGATATCGCGACCCTGGTCCGTTTTCTTTCTCCCTTTCCTCAGCTCTCCCCCGTGACGGCGCAGGAGCTGTCTATGACATGGCACTCCATCCCGCGGATGGCGCCGTATTCGGCCCACAGCGTAAAGCGGGGCGCGGTGACTTTCCTCTTCCTCCTCATCTCCCAGGGGAGACAGATCCCAGAGGAGTTAGTGTCTCGCCTGGCGAAGCATCAGGGTCAATCCGGCTTGCCAGAGACGACCCTCCGGTACGGGGGGCAACAACAACAACAACAACAACAACAACAACAACAACAACAACAACAACAACAACAACAACAACAACAACAACAACAACAACAACAACAACAACAACAACAACAACAACAACAACACAAGAAGCAAGGACGTTCCGGGAGAAACCTTCGCTCCCAAACAAATGCAGCCTGAATTTATTTTTCCCAAAAAATATATTGAATGACAAGGGATCCGAAGTGTACATGTGTGTGGTCCGTTTAAAGCGTCGTGACGCTGTGCTCCGTGCCGGGTGGGGGAATTCAACGTCTGAAAGTTTGTTTGTGCGCACCGGTCGATCGTTTTCCCACTTGTATTTCCCCTGTGTCACGTTCCGGTTAGGAATTCTGATCAACCCCAAAACACGCTGGGTCTACGTCTTTTTAGCCTGCACAATTACATTGAAGGGGCAACCCGCAAGATTGTTGGTTGCTGTGGTAAACCCTGTTTTTTTTCAAGTGATTTAGCACAGCACGCTGTCATCCGACACTTTTTGATACAGACAAGCAAGCTTGTTACCATAGAAAAAGGGCAAACCTTGGTTGCTTCGTCGCCCTCCTCGTCCAGCCAGTCCTTGGCGTCGTTGGCGGTTTCTTCGACGAGTTCCTTGTCGTCTTCCGACATGTGCTCGGTGGTGTCGGACGACTTGGCGTTGTCGAGGTACTGCTGCAGGTCGATTTTGGCGCGGGTCTTGTCCGCCAGCAGCTTGTCCTCCTCCTCGTTCTCGGTCGCCTCTTCGACCATGCGGTCGATCTCGTCTTGCGACAGCGCGCGGTCGTTCTTGATCTCGACTTCGCCGACGGCGCCGGTGTCCTTGTCCTTGGCGTTGACCTGGAGGATGCCGGACTCGTCGACGTTCATCTCGACTTCCACCTGCGGGATGCCCTTCGGTGCAACTTTGATGCCCGTAAGGTCGAAGGAGCCGAGCAGACGGTTGTCCTTCGTCATCGATCGCTCTCCTTCGAACACCTGGAAGACGATGTTGGGCTGGTTGTCGACGGTCGTAGTCACGGTCTGGCTCTTCTTCGACGGGATGATCGAGTTCCGCGGGATGACCTTGAGCATGATTCCTCCGATGGTCTCGATACCGAGCGAGAGCGAGATCACGTCGACCAACACAACCCTTCCCTTGCCGACTTCTCCGCAGAGAACGCCTCCCTGCACGGCGGCGCCGTAGGCGACGGCTTCGTCGGGGTTGATTCCTCTGTTCGGTTCCTTCCCGTTGAAGAAGTCCTTGATCAGCGACTGGATCTTCGGGATTCTCGTCGACCCGCCGACCAGGACAACTTCGTCGATGTCCTTCTTCTCCAGGTTCGCGTCGTCCAACACGGCCTTGACGGGTTCGAGGGTACCCTTGAAGAGATCGGCGTTCAGCTCCTCGAACTTCGCACGGGCCAGTCTTTCCGACAGGGTGACGCCTTCCACGATGTCCTCGACTTCCACCCTCGCCTCCGGCTGCGTCGAGAGCTTTCTCTTCGCGTTTTCCGCTGCCTTCCTCAACCGGGCGAGCGCCACCTGGTTGCTGGTGATGTCCTTGCCGTGCTTCTTCTTCATCACCTTGACGAAGTGCTGCATGATCCTGTTGTCGAAGTCCTCTCCACCCAAGTGCGTGTCTCCGTTGGTGGCCTCGACTTCGAAGAACCCATTGTCGATCGACAGCAGCGACACGTCGAAGGTACCACCGCCAAGGTCGAAGACCAGGACCTTCTTCTCAGCGGCGGAGCTGTCCAGGCCGTAGGCGATGGCGGCAGCGGTGGGTTCGTTGAGGATGCGGAGGACGTTGAGTCCGGAGATCGTGCCTGCGTTGCGGGTGGCCTGACGCTGGGCGTCGTTGAAGTACGCGGGGACGGTGACGACCGCGTTCTTGACGTCCTGGCCGAGGTACGTTTGGGCCACCTCCTTCATCTTCTGGAGGATCATCGCGGAGATCTCCTCGGGGGTGTACACTTTCTTGCCGCCCTTCGTCGTGACCTCGACGGCGGCCGCGTTTTCCTTCCCCGCGACGACCTTGTACGAGAGGATCTTCATGTCGTCCTGCACGGTTTTGTCCTTCGAACCTCTTCCGATTAGCCGCTTAACGGCGTAGATGGTGTTCTCCGGGTTCGTCGACATGGCGTTCTTCGCACTGTCGCCGACTTCTCTTCCATCTGGGGTGAACGCGACGACACTGGGTGTAATCCGGTGCCCCAACTCGTTCGGGATGATCTCGACCTTGTCGTTCTGATAGATGCCGACGACGCTGTACGTCGTCCCCAAGTCGATCCCGACCACCGGGAAGTCCGCCTTCTCCTTCTCCTTCTCCTCGGCGAATACCACCGCCACGGCGGCGACAGCGACCAGCCCTCGCAGCATCATCTTTTTCCGCAGTTCTCTTTTTCAGGGATTTTTGTTTCGAAACCTTTTTTATTCTTCTTCCCCCGACCCTTTTTCCAGACTGTGGGAGGGTGCGTTTGTCAAAACAAAACACGAGATGGCCCTTCTTCGCCAGTGTGTAAGACTCCGGCGTGTATCTATTCCTCCCCTGGTTACTAGAAGTGGCCCACTTAAAACCAGGATTCTACGTCAGGAGTGGCTGCGATTGCAGGTGGTAGCCAAGAAGATGCCACCCAGGGTGGTCGGTGTACGACGCAGTGAAGGACAACAAGCGGAGCAGCATGGGCATAAAAACTGCAGATTCCCTCGTGGCTGAACTACAACAACAGGAACACCGCCGAGACTCTCCGCCGTATAAACCCTGTAAAACCGTAATGACGTTTGCAAACGTTTGCAACGTTTGCACTGCAAATGTTTGCCCTTTGCAAAATCGGTGCAAACGCAGCACTGCCACCCCCAGGGTGCGCACTAAGGGACGTTGACCCCGTTGCACGTTGCACCCC
This sequence comes from Diplonema papillatum, assembly GCA_030068145.1. Classification (NCBI taxonomy): domain Eukaryota; phylum Euglenozoa; class Diplonemea; order Diplonemida; family Diplonemidae; genus Diplonema; species Diplonema papillatum. The sequence continues at coordinate 17,784 of JAPJBO010001890.1, forward strand.
CCCCTTTTTTTTTGGGGGGGGGGGGGGGGGCATAGATGGAAACATAAAACCCAAAACCCAAGGCCACCAGACACCTAGTATTTGGTGGCCAGCCACTACTGGGCGGCTGGTCCTTTTTCCCGATCGAATATACACACCTCCGAATCTAAACGGGCGAAGCCCGGCTTTTCTTTGCACCAATCCTTCCAAAAAAGAGGGGGGGATCCGGGGGGCACCGCCCCCCGGCCGAACGGTACGGTACAGCGACACAGATCGTGCGGTGAAAAACCTCAAGCTTCACGGATTTCCAAGGGAATCTGTGAAGCTTTACGAACCTTCTCACACTCGTATTTCTTAGTTTCGAGTCCCCCACCAACGAGACCTGTAACCGAGTTTAACTAGTGCGTAACCAGTCTGTAACCACTGTAACCGGGTGTAACCAGTCTGTAACCGGGATGTAACCGCTGTAACCACTTGTAACCAGCATGTAACCACTGTAACCGAGTGTAACCAGTCTGTAACCGGGATGTAACCGCTGTAACCACTTGTAACCAGCATGTAACCACTGTAACCGAGTGTAACCAGTCTGTAACCGGGATGTAACCGCTGTAACCACTTGTAACCAGCATGTAACCACTGTAACCGAGTGTAACCAGTCTGTAACCGGGATGTAACCGCTGTAACCACTTGTAACCAGCATGTAACCACTGTAACCGAGTGTAACCAGTCTGTAACCGGGATGTAACCGCTGTAACCACTTGTAACCAGCATGTAACCACTGTAACCGAGTGTAACCAGTCTGTAACCGGGATGTAACCGCTGTAACCACTTGTAACCAGCATGTAACCACTGTAACCGGGTGTAACCAGTCTGTAACCGGGATGTAACCGCTTTAACCACTTGTAACCAGCATGTAACCACTGTAACCGAGTGTAACCAGTCTGTAACCGGGATGTAACCGCTGTAACCACTTGTAACCAGCATGTAACCACTGTAACCGAGTGTAACCAGTCTGTAACCGGGATGTAACCGCTGTAACCACTTGTAACCAGCATGTAACCACTGTAACCGAGTGTAACCAGTCTGTAACCGGGATGTAACCGCTGTAACCACTTGTAACCAGCATGTAACCACTGTAACCGAGTGTAACCAGTCTGTAACCGGGATGTAACCGCTGTAACCACTTGTAACCAGCATGTAACCGCTGTAACCGAGTGTAACCAGTCTGTAACCGGGATGTAACCGCTGTAACCACTTGTAACCAGCATGTAACCACTGTAACCGAGTGTAACCAGTCTGTAACCGGGATGTAACCGCTGTAACCACTTGTAACCAGCATGTAACCACTGTAACCGGGTGTAACCAGTCTGTAACCGGGATGTAACCGCTGTAACCACTTGTAACCAGCATGTAACCACTGTAACCGGGTGTAACCAGTCTGTAACCGGGATGTAACCGCTGTAACCAGCATGTAACCACTGTAACCGAGTGTAACCAGTCTGTAACCGGGATGTAACCGCTGTAACCACTTGTAACCAGCATGTAACCACTGTAACCGAGTGTAACCAGTCTGTAACCGGGATGTAACCGCTGTAACCACTTGTAACCAGCATGTAACCACTGTAACCGAGTGTAACCAGTCTGTAACCGGGATGTAACCGCTGTAACCACTTGTAACCAGCATGTAACCACTGTAACCGAGTGTAACCAGTCTGTAACCGGGATGTAACCGCTGTAACCACTTGTAACCAGCATGTAACCACTGTAACCGGGTGTAACCAGTCTGTAACCGGGATGTAACCGCTGTAACCACTTGTAACCAGCATGTAACCACTGTAACCGAGTGTAACCAGTCTGTAACCGGGATGTAACCGCTGTAACCACTTGTAACCAGCTGTAACCGAGTGTAACCAGTCTGTAACCGGGATGTAACCGCTGTAACCACTTGTAACCAGCATGTAACCACTGTAACCGGGTGTAACCAGTCTGTAACCGGGATGTAACCGCTGTAACCACTTGTAACCAGGAATGCTTTGTGCGCTTCACTCGGTGACAGTGATAAGTTCAATGATAATGAACGCGAAAGGAAGAAAATTAAACGAATTGCACTTACGATGGGGTAACCCCCCGAGATAGCCGCTGAATGGTGAGAGAAACAGGCTAGCCCAGGAGGTCACGGGGGACGGAGGGCGGGAACCCAGGTCCCCTGGACCTCGCGCTGAACGCGGACACGAAAAACAAGACAAGCAAACCGGTGTGGGTGGGTGGGAACTTTTGTTGTCTGATTCCTTTGAATCCGGTGCCCAACACCTTCCTAGAGAGTGGTTCGTTACGCGCTTAGCATTCCCACGATGAATCGACAGAATGCTTTGTGCGCTTCACTCGGTGACAGTGATAAGTTCAATGATAATGAACGCGAAAGGAAGAAAATTAAACGAATTGCACTTACGATGGGGTAACCCCCCGAGATAGCCGCTGAATGGTGAGAGAAACAGGCTAGCCCAGGAGGTCACACCACCAAACCCATATCGCCAGTCAGGAACTGCCTAACTGCAAGTGCCATGTCGGCCATATTCTTATCGGAAATTGCCGATAACGGAACCCGTGACGGAAGGTCAGCAGGATTCCCGGCGCTTTTTACCCAGCGCACAGATAAGGAAATGTTCATGTGGCGCAGGCGTGTGAGCCCGTTCACCACGGCATCGTTCAAAGTCTGCGATCGCAGACATGCCCCTTTCCGAGCAACACCCTGCACCGTCGTGTTGTCGACCACGACGGTGACCGTGCCGCCCGCGTACTTGTCAGGCACTGCCGACACACAAAGTTCAAATGCAAGGGCCTCCAGCTCGTTGATGTGAAGGCCCTTTTCTTTCCTGGACCACCGCGAGCCCAGAACTTCGATCGCGTTGGTGGCGACGTCAACCAGCACGCCGCCCCATCCCTCGAGACTTGCGTCCACAAACACGGTGAGCGACGGCACCCGGGCCGTCACTGGCATTCTTCGCTTCTCCAACACCGCGCGAACCCAGCCGTCGAGTAGCCGCTGCACACTACCCGAGAGGCGAACCGTCTGGTCGACGGCCTTCTCGCCCCGGTTCAGCGCATTCGTCAACCGGCGAAGAAACTTCAAGGCGAAGTAGAACTCGCCGACGAAAACACCCACGATGGCCGACGCGTGCAGCAACCGACCACCCAGCGTCTCCAGACCGGACGCGGACATCGCACCCTTGCGCACCTCTACCAGATCCCGTGCCAATTTCTTCGACAACCTTGCCGAAATGCCGACCTTCCCGCTCTGGTGGTCCCAGTCCACCCCGATAAACTCGTACCGGGTGCTGGCGGTTCTCGTGTCGGCGTCCTTCCACGTAACCTTCGAACGAGCTGCCAATTCGTCGACCTTGCGGGACGCTTCGAGCACGTCTTTCCGGGACCCCGCGTAACGCACGTTGTCGACCCACGTGTGCACCGTCACAGCCGCTGGCACCGCATGCACCGTCTTAACGAAATCGGGGTGCCCGGCGATCGTCGAAGTCAACGTGTGCATCAATTCCGGTGCACACGTGTGGCCCATCGGCAGGCGGGTGAGTTCCCACCAATCGCCTGCGTCGTCCTGGAAGCGAAAGGCATCCCGTGCCCCCCGCGGAACTTCTACGCCGTAAAAACCGCAGCGGAGGTCGCGTGTCGAGCCACACTCCGCGTGCACCGCGTCGAGGTACGTGCTGACGTGCTTCAGCGGTACCTGGGCCTCGTAGCCATCCGCCTCGATCGCGTCGTTCGCTTCGTGCGTCCACAAAATAAAACGTTGGCGCAGAGCGCCTTCCTTTTCCTCCACCACAGTGAAGGGGACGTTGACCGACCTACCCGGGCCGCTAGCCCGTTGCGCAATGCCGTTCATCTCCAGCTCCTCCGCATGCTTCGCTTGCAGCCGCGAAACCCGTCGAGAAGAAGACGGCCGCAATTTCGCCACATCAAACGTCCGCCGCCACGTCTCATCGAACCTGGCCCGCGTCGTCTCGCTCATACGCCCACGCAACAGCCCCACGTTCATGGGTCGCACGTTGTCGACGTGCAACGGCGAAGCCTTCTCGTCCTCCGTCTTCGGTAGGCGCGTCTGTTTGCCGCGCTTGAACACCGAGTGGTGCTGCCGCATGAACCGTCTCGGATCATCGTGGCCCCGCTTCCGGCCCTTCACAGGTGTTCGGTCACCTCCGCCGTTCTCAACACGCGCGCCAGTGCCACCACATCCGACGTGTACCGCACCGTCATTTGAGCCAGCGTCGGGTCGACGTTGTCGGCGGTGTGTTTCGCCAAGCGCGAAATCAGGTGCTCGGGAAATGGAGCCCCCGCCGCTTTCGCGCACACGAGGTGGTCGACCGCCCCTCGTTTGATGCTGTGCGCCGAGTACCGGCACATCCGCGGTTCGCGCGCCCACATCCCGTCGAGCTGCGACGTTGTCACCGGCGTCAGCGGGCTGAGATTCCCTGCGCCACGTACCAACGCCGCGATCTCCTCCGTCAACGCCCCGCGAATCACTGCTGTTTTGCTCAGACAATACGGGTTTCTGGAACGCCCCTTCGGAAGCGTTCCCCAGTCGATGATCACCTCCGTGGTGCTCACCAGCACAAAACACGGGCGCGTCAACAGTCTCACCTCCGCCCAGCGCGACGCCGTCTTCCACGCCACAACTTTTGTTGTCTGATTCCTTTGAATCCGGTGCCCAACACCTTCCTAGAGAGTGGTTCGTTACGCGCTTAGCATTCCCACGATGAATCGACATCTGTAACCGGGATGTAACCGCTGTAACCAGCATGTGACCGCTGTAACCGGGTGTAACCAGTCTGTAACCGGGATGTAACCGCTGTAACCACTTGTAACCAGCATGTAACCGCTGTAACCGGGTGTAACCAGTCTGTAACCGGGATGTAACCGCTGTAACCACTTGTAACCAGCATGTAACCACTGTAACCGGGTGTAACCAGTCTGTAACCGGGATGTAACCGCTGTAACCACTTGTAACCAGCATGTAACCACTGTAACGGAGTGTAACCAGTCTGTAACCGGGATGTAACCGCTGTAACCACTTGTAACCAGCATGTAACCACTGTAACCGAGTGTAACCAGTCTGTAACCGGGATGTAACCGCTGTAACCACTTGTAACCAGCATGTAACCACTGTAACCGAGTGTAACCAGTCTGTAACCGGGATGTAACCGCTGTAACCACTTGTAACCAGCATGTAACCACTGTAACCGAGTGTAACCAGTCTGTAACCGGGATGTAACCGCTGTAACCACTTGTAACCAGCATGTAACCGCCGAGTGTAACCAGTCTGTAACCGGGATGTAACCGCTGTAACCACTTGTAACCAGCATGTGACCACTGTAACCGGGTGTAACCAGGAATGCTTTGTGCGCTTCACTCGGTGACAGTGATAAGTTCAATGATAATGAACGCGAAAGGAAGAAAATTAAACGAATTGCACTTACGATGGGGTAACCCCCCGAGATAGCCGCTGAATGGTGAGAGAAACAGGCTAGCCCAGGAGGTCACGGGGGACGGAGGGCGGGAACCCAGGTCCCCTGGACCTCGCGCTGAACGCGGACACGAAAAACAAGACAAGCAAACCGGTGTGGGTGGGTGGGAACTTTTGTTGTCTGATTCCTTTGAATCCGGTGCCCAACACCTTCCTAGAGAGTGGTTCGTTACGCGCTTAGCATTCCCACGATGAATCGACAGAATGCTTTGTGCGCTTCACTCGGTGACAGTGATAAGTTCAATGATAATGAACGCGAAAGGAAGAAAATTAAACGAATTGCACTTACGATGGGGTAACCCCCCGAGATAGCCGCTGAATGGTGAGAGAAACAGGCTAGCCCAGGAGGTCACACCACCAAACCCATATCGCCAGTCAGGAACTGCCTAACTGCAAGTGCCATGTCGGCCATATTCTTATCGGAAATTGCCGATAACGGAACCCGTGACGGAAGGTCAGCAGGATTCCCGGCGCTTTTTACCCAGCGCACAGATAAGGAAATGTTCATGTGGCGCAGGCGTGTGAGCCCGTTCACCACGGCATCGTTCAAAGTCTGCGATCGCAGACATGCCCCTTTCCGAGCAACACCCTGCACCGTCGTGTTGTCGACCACGACGGTGACCGTGCCGCCCGCGTACTTGTCAGGCACTGCCGACACACAAAGTTCAAATGCAAGGGCCTCCAGCTCGTTGATGTGAAGGCCCTTTTCTTTCCTGGACCACCGCGAGCCCAGAACTTCGATCGCGTTGGTGGCGACGTCAACCAGCACGCCGCCCCATCCCTCGAGACTTGCGTCCACAAACACGGTGAGCGACGGCACCCGGGCCGTCACTGGCATTCTTCGCTTCTCCAACACCGCGCGAACCCAGCCGTCGAGTAGCCGCTGCACACTACCCGAGAGGCGAACCGTCTGGTCGACGGCCTTCTCGCCCCGGTTCAGCGCATTCGTCAACCGGCGAAGAAACTTCAAGGCGAAGTAGAACTCGCCGACGAAAACACCCACGATGGCCGACGCGTGCAGCAACCGACCACCCAGCGTCTCCAGACCGGACGCGGACATCGCACCCTTGCGCACCTCTACCAGATCCCGTGCCAATTTCTTCGACAACCTTGCCGAAATGCCGACCTTCCCGCTCTGGTGGTCCCAGTCCACCCCGATAAACTCGTACCGGGTGCTGGCGGTTCTCGTGTCGGCGTCCTTCCACGTAACCTTCGAACGAGCTGCCAATTCGTCGACCTTGCGGGACGCCTCGAGCACGTCTTTCCGGGACCCCGCGTAACGCACGTTGTCGACCCACGTGTGCACCGTCACAGCCGCTGGCACCGCATGCGCCGTCTTAACGAAATCGGGGTGCCCGGCGATCGTCGAAGTCAACGTGTGCATCAATTCCGGTGCACACGTGTGGCCCATCGGCAGGCGGGTGAGTTCCCACCAATCGCCTGCGTCGTCCTGGAAGCGAAAGGCATCCCGGGCCCCCCGCGGAACTTCTACGCCGTAAAAACCGCAGCGGAGGTCGCGTGTCGAGCCACACTCCGCGTGCACCGCGTCGAGGTACGTGCTGACGTGCTTCAGCGGTACCTGGGCCTCGTAGCCATCCGCCTCGATCGCGTCGTTCGCTTCGTGCGTCCACAAAATAAAACGTTGGCGCAGAGCGCCTTCCTTTTCCTCCACCACAGTGAAGGGGACGTTGACCGACCTACCCGGGCCGCTAGCCCGTTGCGCAATGCCGTTCATCTCCAGCTCCTCCGCATGCTTCGCTTGCAGCCGCGAAACCCGTCGAGAAGAAGACGGCCGCAATTTCGCCACATCAAACGTCCGCCGCCACGTCTCATCGAACCTGGCCCGCGTCGTCTCGTTCATACGCCCACGCAACAGCCCCACGTTCATGGGTCGCACGTTGTCGACGTGCAACGGCGAAGCCTTCTCGTCCTCCGTCTTCGGTAGGCGCGTCTGTTTGCCGCGCTTGAACACCGAGTGGTGCTGCCGCATGAACCGTCTCGGATCATCGTGGCCCCGCTTCCGGCCCTTCACAGGTGTTCGGTCACCTCCGCCGTTCTCAACACGCGCGCCAGTGCCACCACATCCGACGTGTACCGCACCGTCATTTGAGCCAGCGTCGGGTCGACGTTGTCGGCGGTGTGTTTCGCCAAGCGCGAAATCAGGTGCTCGGGAAATGGAGCCCCCGCCGCTTTCGCGCACACGAGGTGGTCGACCGCCCCTCGTTTGATGCTGTGCGCCGAGTACCGGCACATCCGCGGTTCGCGCGCCCACATCCCGTCGAGCTGCGACGTTGTCACCGGCGTCAGCGGGCTGAAATTCCCTGCGCCACGTACCAACGCCGCGATCTCCTCCGTCAACGCCCCGCGAATCACTGCTGTTTTGCTCAGACAATACGGGTTTCTGGAACGCCCCTTCGGAAGCGTTCCCCAGTCGATGATCACCTCCGTGGTGCTCACCAGCACAAAACACGGGCGCGTCAACAGTCTCACCTCCGCCCAGCGCGACGCCGTCTTCCACGCCACAACTTTTGTTGTCTGATTCCTTTGAATCCGGTGCCCAACACCTTCCTAGAGAGTGGTTCGTTACGCGCTTAGCATTCCCACGATGAATCGACATCTGTAACCGGGATGTAACCGCTGTAACCAGCATGTAACCGCTGTAACCGGGTGTAACCAGTCTGTAACCGGGATGTAACCGCTGTAACCACTTGTAACCAGCATGTAACCACTGTAACCGGGTGTAACCAGTCTGTAACCGGGATGTAACCGCTGTAACCACTTGTAACCAGCATGTAACCACTGTAACCGAGTGTAACCAGTCTGTAACCGGGATGTAACCGCTGTAACCACTTGTAACCAGCATGTAACCACTGTAACCGGGTGTAACCAGTCTGTAACCGGGATGTAACCGCTGTAACCACTTGTAACCAGCATGTAACCACTGTAACCGAGTGTAACCAGTCTGTAACCGGGATGTAACCGCTGTAACCACTTGTAACCAGCATGTAACCACTGTAACCGAGTGTAACCAGTCTGTAACCGGGATGTAACCGCTGTAACCACTTGTAACCAGCATGTAACCACTGTAACCGAGTGTAACCAGTCTGTAACCGGGATGTAACCGCTGTAACCACTTGTAACCAGCATGTAACCACTGTAACCGAGTGTAACCAG
>JAPJBO010001891.1:0-26447 GCA_030068145.1 Diplonema papillatum
AAGTTCGGGCGCAGCTGAGTTCGGGCGAAGCAACGCTCGGGCGAAGCTAAGTTCTGGGGAAGCAAAGTTCGGGCGCTGCAAAGTTCGGGCGATGCTAAGTTCTGGTACGGGCGCAGCTGAGTTCGGACGAAGCAAAAATCGCGCGAAGCTGAGTTCTGGTGAAGCAAAGTTCGGTTCTCGTAGCAAGTTTGGCCTGTGATGGCAAGCTCGGCCGCCCGACTCCGTTTCCCGGGGTGCGCGAGATACTGAGAAACTCCGCCAAAAACGCAATTTTCAGGCACATCTGACCCCGAAACGCAACAAACCTCGAAAACAATCTTCGACCGGAAAAATGTCAAGGGCGGGATTCGAACCCGGGCCTACCGGCCTGAAGGCCGACGCCCGCTCACTCTGCCACCCGTTTGCATTTTGGCAGGGGAAAAAAAAGCTTGCGCCGCACTATTATCTAGTCCAAAAACAATTACGACACTTTTTCACAGACAAAAGCCGGGTTGGCTCGAATAGAGGCTATTCACATTGCATGTTCATAGGACCTCCAGTCTCGAAAGAAGTTATCTCACAACACACACGAAGCTGAACCTCACCAGCACAAAAAAGGTCGAAAGACACCAAGCCGTACGCCCATGCGGGCCAAAAGCAAGCAAGATCTCTCGAGTGGTATTCGCGCCAACCAACGAACAGGACCGACTCATCCAGCACGCCTGCGACGACTGGGTCCGGAAGGCGGACAACACGCGGCAGAGAGTGTTCAAAGAGCGCCCCACTCCCGTGGAACGCACAGCTCCGAAGACCGCGGCTAGCCTCTCCCGGAAGGAAAGCGCGTCGAAGTTAAGCAGGATGAAGCAGCTTCCCGACCGGAGCGACGCCGCCGCCTCCCGGGGCGAAGGGTAGGCTCGGCCGGAGAGAGTCGGTCCACGTCTCCTCTTCCACAGTGGCCCGCGAAGCCGTGGAGCAGCCCAGAACTTCTAAACTTACTCTAGCAAATGAATTATCACACAACACACACGAAGCTGAACCACACCAGCACAAAAGGTCGGAAGACGAACAGGACCGACTCATGCAGGACCACTCCCGCGGAGCGCACAGCTCCGAAGACCGCGGGCCCAGCCTCTCCCGGAAGGAAAGTTCGTCGAAGTTCAGCAGGTTGAAGCAGCTTCCCGACCGGAGCGACGCCGCCGGGGCGAAGGGAAGGCTCGGCCAGAGAAAGTCGGTCCACGTCTCCTCTTCCACAGTGGCCCGCGAAGCCGTGGAGCAGCCCAGAACTTCTAAACATACTCTAGCAAATGAATTATCACACTACACACTCGAAGCTGAACCACACCAGCACAAAAGGTCACGGGTCCAAGGCAAACGAGATTTCTCGAGTGGTATTCTCCTCCCAACGAACAGGACCGACTCATCCAGCATGCCTGCGACGATTGGGTCCGGAAGGCAGACGACACGCGGCAGCGAGTGTTCGAAGAGCGGCTGCAGGACCACTCCCGCGGAGCGCACAGCTCCGAAGACCGCGGGCCCAGCCTCTCCCGGAAGGAAAGTTCGTCGAAGTTCAGCAGGTTGAAGCAGCTTCCCGACCGGAGCGACGCCGCCGCCGCCTCCCGGGGCGAAGGGCACCCGACGGAGTCCCCCGGGCTCGGCCAGAGAAAGTCGGTCCACTTCTCCTCTTCCACCGTGACCCCAAGCCGTGGAGCAGCCCAGAACTTCTAAACTTTCTCTAGCAAATGAATTATCACACAACACACTCGAAGCTGAACCAGCACAAAAGGTCACGGGCCCAAGGCAAACGAGATTTCTCGAGTGATATTCTCCTCCCAACGAACAGGACCGACTCATCCAGCACGCCTGCGACGATTGGGTCCGGAAGGCGGACGACACGCGGCAGCGAGTGTTCGAAGAGCGGCTGCAGGACCACTCCCGCGGAGCGCACAGCTCCGAAGACCGCGGGCCCAGCCTCTCCCGGAAGGAAAGTTCGTCGAAGTTCAGCAGGATGAAGCAGCTTCCCGACCGGAGCGACGCCGCCGCCGCCTCCCGGGGCGAAGGGCACCCGACGGAGTCCCCCGGGCTCGGCCAGAGAAAGTCGGTCCACTTCTCCTCTTCCACAGTGGCCCGCGAAGCCGTGGAGCAGCCTGCCACGCCGGCCTTCCCGCACCTGGACGCTTCCGCCTACCCCCACCATCCGTCACCGCCGACGCGGGTGACAGACACGCCGGTCACGGCGTTTAGCGCGCCGCACGAAGAGGCCAGGGGGGGTGGGCTGGATGCGAACGGGGAGCGGGCGACTGACCGGTATAGGGCAGGCCGAGCTGGGTCATCGCAAGGCGTTGGTGTGCCGCAGGCCGGCGGCGATGGGGCTGCGCCCGCTGCGGTGTCTCGCACGGAGAGCATCTTGTCGTTCGCGCGGGCGGTGAATCCGATTACCGGGTTTCCAGACCCGCAGCACATAGAGGAGATCGACGGCGGGGGCGACTTTCGGTTCGAAGCCGACGTGTTCGCGCGCGCCGTGCTCGAGGTTCCGCCGACGAAGGCGCCGGAGGACTACCCCAACTACCACTTCTCGCTGACCGACGGCATCGACTACGAGCTGCACGACGTCCTGGGCAAAGTGGACCGCAAGTACACGAAGGTCGTGCAGAAGGCGCACGACCGGGCCGTCCTGGCCCGCAAGGCGCAGATCGCGGAGCAGAGGGCCATGGCCATGGTCGCTCAGGTCCGCAACCGCGAAAAACAGAAGGTGCTTAAACCGGCGTACAAGCCGAAGCTCGCGAAGAAGACGCACTCCGTGGCTGGCTAGGCGCTTTGCAATACTAGCCCACACGAAGAGTAGTCAAGCTTCGGAACCGCTTACGCACCGCCATCTAACACTCTCCGCTGAAACGAAGGACCTCAAGTACACCTCAAATCAGCGTACAACCCAAAGCTCGCGAAGAAAACGCACTCCGTGGCTGGTTACGCTTTTGCTTCTGAAGACCAGCCAAACGCAAAAGTGTGTCGAGCTTCGTAACTGCGGCACCTCCCACCTCCGTGTCGAGGCCGAGGATTTGGATATTTTGTGCGCGCCGTGCTGGAGGTTCCGCCGACGAAGGCGCCGGAGGACTACCCCAACTCCCACTTGTCGTTGACCGACGGCATCGACTGCGAGCTGCACGACGTGCTGGGCAAAGTGGACCGCAAGTACACGGAGGTCGTGCGGAAGGCGCACGACCGGGCCGTCCTGGCCCGCAAGGCGCAGATCGCGGAGCAGAGGGCCATGGCCATGGTCGCTCAGGTCCGCAACCGCGAAAAACAGAAGGTGCTTAAAGAACGTGCTCAAACCGCCGAAGCTTGCGAAAGAAGACGCACTCCGTGGCTGGCTAAGCGCTTTGCAGCTGAAGACTAGCCCACACGAAAAATAAGTGAAGCTTCGGACCGCTGGCGAAGGACCTCAAGTACACCTCAAATCGCCGTACAAGCCGAAGCTCACGAAGATATTGCACTCCGTGGCTGGCGTTTGCATCTGAAGACCAGCCCACACGGAAAAAGTATGCCGAGCTTCGGGACCGCTCAAAAAAGGCGGCAACTGTCGGTTTCCGCACCCCCAACCAACGCTTTCCGCCGACAAGGTGGACGGCCTAAGCGCAGATCACGGAGCAAAGGGTTGCACAGGCCGGGGGTCGCAAAACGTGCTGAACCCTGTCTCAGAGCTGGTCGGGCTCCACGCTAGTGAAGGGTCCGTGGGTTGGAGTACCAAAACGTGAGGTGACCAGACGTTGAGCGCTGATCATTTCTAGCAAGTTCTTGCATGCTATTCTTTGTTCTTATGAGCACAGACGACCTCCCCTAGTATTCTTCTCCCGACGGATTAGCCTGTGCTCTGGTAGCAAACGGGTGGTCCTGGCTGTGACGAGCTACGAACAGCCGCCTGACAAACCAGACTCACACCGCTGTCCTGTCTGCAGACACTCAGGTTCCGCGCTGATGATGGTCCGCCTTATGTGTCCGTGGCTTAAAGGACCGAAACACGGCGCAGACGGGACCAGTGCAGTGTTGAGCACATATCCATTCCAAGCACGTTCTTGCAATCCCCCCGAGTATTCTTCAACCCATTATGCGGCTGTTCGTTTCCACGAGCCCTTTGCCGCTACAAGCAAGTCAAGACGCTGCAACAGTCTTTCATGTGGCGATGGCAGGCATGGACAACTGACCTGACGAAGTCAGGTGTGGTGTCACATTTCTGAAGATAGCGGGACTCTTCGGGTTTGTCCTTCGACAGAGTGAACCCGTGCCTCTCGTGTCGACGAAGCTCTAGAAAAGACGATCATCGTCATCAGCTTTAACAGTCCAGCGCTGAGCACCTGTCTGCAAAAAGCTCACAAATGTCTTTGGTTAAGAGTGAATCGATAGCGCGCAAAAGCGTTTATGTGTTTCCTCACTTAAGAAATCCATACGACTGTGAGCTTGGTGGTGGTGACTTGGCTAGTAAAGAATAAGTTAAAGTGCGCACCAAAACTAGTCAAAATGACTGCAAACTGACGGCTAAGACCCGTACCTACACGCTCTGCCCTATACCTATTATATTGCCCGCTTTCTTTTTATGCACTTGCTTTGTAGGAACTACTCGAGGTGGCCGCCGCAAAGGAGGGAGTCTGCTGTAGCCCGCACGAGCCATAGGTTAATTTGACAGTACGGCTTTACATAAGCGCCAGTTTGGAAGGAAATTCTCGACGATGCTGCCAGACAAAGAACCGAAGGGATCACGTGTTGAACGGACGTGGGTCTACCCCTACACGACAAATCACACAAACACAACAGGTCAAAGTCCTGAGTGAGAAAACAGCACACGGTGGTGTAAGCGAAGAACAAAACAGATTGTGTTTGTATTGTATTTGCCCCTCTACCTCTATATTTCCTCCCTTCCCTTCGGAGTTGAAGCAGCTACGCCGAGTATTTCTAACGTGCCTTCTGCCTGGAGACGCAGTGTGTACGAGCCATATTTGGCTCTGTTTTCAGCAATCTGGTGGGCTGCCCTGAAAGTACTGTGAAGGTAAACGCTTGAAAACAGCGATTCGAACCATCCGGGCCTCGTGGATAGGCTTCTGGTTGGAACCCGTGGGCAGCAAGAGCCAGTCTACATCCAAGGCTGCAGAAGCAAACGTTCAGGCTTCACGCCTCTTTTCTATCTCCTTTTGGTTTCTTTTTGCCTTTTACCACGATGCGTGCATCGCCCAGCCCGTGCCATCTTAGCCACACATCCGACGCAGTTTGACATATTTCATGAAGCCCGTGCCTATCTTCTGCACGCATCTCCGCGTCATTCTGGATCATTTCATGACCTTTTTGGCCAATCTCATCTTCCGAAGACGTTTTTTAGATGCTTTGGATGTCCAAATCCACACGAGCTCGGATTGCGCATGGGTCTTTGAGGGAAATGCTCGGAAGGCAGAGCACCTGTCTCTCCAGCATCACGGTCAAGCGGAGACTCTGCAGCACTGGCCTTCTAAACCTCAAATATGCCGAAGTGAAAGTAAAATATCACCACAAACGAACTGTCTGAGCGCTTTCGGATCTAACTTTTTCAACTCGATTCTCCCGAAAGGTCCTAAGACATGCAAGCAACCAAGGTAATTACCTGCAAATCACTGGATTTTCTAGCCGTCTTTGCCATTTAGTTCAGATACCTCCTCGCACTCTTTCTTTGAAAAACCTCAAAAAAAAAAAAAAAAACGCTTTTAAAATGAGGAAAACCAACAAATCACCTTTTCCCCCCACCTCGTCTCCCCCATTTCCTAGAGCTGCCAACGGAAGGAGGGGATGCAGAATGACAGGGTGTCGACGCACACTGCATGCCATCCGAAGGAGGTACAGAGATGGCCGTCTAGAAACATTGAGTCTTGCTCGCCGACACTCAAGAATCACTTTCATGAGATGGTGCCTGTTCAATCGTGCAACCGAAGCCCAGTTTATTATCATCCCCGATCCACGAAACCCTTCACTCCGGTCAGAGAAGTTGGGAAGAGGAGCCATTCAAAGGAGGTACAGAACGGCTGCTGCCTGGAAACACTGAGTCTTGTGTCGACGAATTATTCGCTGACACCCGAGACCACTCTCATAAGGTGGTGCCTGTCCAGTAGTCAAACCCACACGCCAGCTCCCAGGTTGATTATGCCTCTTTTGGCCTGCCCCTAGGAACAGAAGCCCACTTTAAGGACATCCCGATCTACGAAACCCTTCACCCCGATCAGAGAAGTCGGAGGGAGCAAAACACAAGAGAGCAAAACACCCCAACCCCTCGCCGTCGACGGCTGCGACTTCCGCTCGCCGGTGCTGAACGGAGACCTGGTCAAAGTAGAGAGCACACCAGTCCTACGAGGTGAACGTGAAGTGCAGCCGGAGACACTTCGGGTGCAGGGAATAGGAGCTGGTCCAAACGGCACGCAATCCGAAGGAGGTACAGAATGGCTGCTGTCTCGAACACCGAGTCTCGTGTCGAGACACCCGGGGATTCACGTGTTCAGTAGTAGAACCGAAAGGAAGCCCAATTTCAAAACATCCCGATCTGCGAAACCTTCACTCCGATCAGAAGAGTAGGGAGAGACAAGAGAGAAAAACGCTTCACTTAACTCTAAAAACAACCGATATCCCCCCCTCGATTTGCGATGCTCAGCCGCACCGCGGCCCGTTGGGCCCGAACAAAGCGGTTGTCGACGTTGGTGGCTCTGGACGTGGTCGGAAACGACAGCATTGCCGGCGTGCGGATGACGCCGGGGACCATGCTCGGGCTCATGGATGTGCGCCGCGCGGGCGGCGCAGCAGCACGCGAGCGAAGAGCTGCAGGATCACAGCGGGTCGCTGGCCACCGTCGCCGTCGACGGCTGCGACTTCCGCTCGCCGGTGCTGAACGGAGACCTGGTCAAAGTGGAGAGCACGCCAGTCCTCGTAGGGCGGAGCAGCATCGCGGTGAACGTGAAGTGCAGCAGGAGAGACCTCGGGTGCAGGGAGTGGGAGCCGGTCCAAACGGCATGCATGTCATCCGAAGGAGGTACAGAATGGCTGCTGTCTCGAAACACTGAGTCTTGCATCGACGACTTACTCGCCGACACTTTCATGTCTTCAGTAGTAGAACCGAAAGGAAGCCCAATTTCAAAACATCCCGATCTGCGAAACCTTCACTCCGATCAGAAGAGTAGGGAGAGACAAGAGAGAAAAACGCTTCACTTAACTCTAAAAACAACCGATATCCCCCCCTCGATTTGCGATGCTCAGCCGCACCGCGGCCCGTTGGGCCCGAACAAAGCGGTTGTCGACGTTGGTGGCTCTGGACGTGGTCGGAAACGACAGCATTGCCGGCGTGCGGATGACGCCGGGGACCATGCTCGGGCTCATGGATGTGCGCCGCGCGGGCGGCGCAGCAGCACGCGAGCGAAGAGCTGCAGGATCACAGCGGGTCGCTGGCCACCGTCGCCGTCGACGGCTGCGACTTCCGCTCGCCGGTGCTGAACGGAGACCTGGTCAAAGTGGAGAGCACGCCAGTCCTCGTAGGGCGGAGCAGCATCGCGGTGAACGTGAAGTGCAGCAGGAGAGACCTCGGGTGCAGGGAGTGGGAGCCGGTCCAAACGGCAACGTACACCCTCGTTCTGGTGTCCCGAGGCGACGGTAAACCGCTGAAGGTGGCACCGCAGCTGGAGTACACGACGGCAGAAGAGGAGCAGATGCGTGATGACTTGTTGCGCCGCCGGGCCGTCGTCGCGAGCTGGGCCGAAATGAACGATGCGGTCGCGGAAATGCCAGCGGAGGACCTGCTGCCGCCGCCCGTGACGCAGAACCCTACGATTCCCTGCCGCGAGACCACCCTGGTCATGCGCCGCCTCTTCCTCCCCCGGCACCTCAACTTCAACAACACCATCTTCGGCGGCGACGTGCTCGAGTGGATGGAGACGGGTGCCATACACTGCGCGATGAACTTCGTCGGGCACCGCGACATCATCACTATCGCGATGAACCGGGTTGAGTTCATCCTCCCCATTGTTATCACTGACTGGGTCGAGCTGCACACGCAGGTAGTGTACGTCAGCGACTACACCGTCCACGTGGAAGTCCGGATCACGAAGGAAGCGTCGTGCGGTCCAGCATCGGTGACGTCCCACGTGGGCAACTTTGTGTGCATGCCGATCTCCTCGCACACCGGCCGGAAGAAGAAGGTGATGACCGGCCTCGCCATTGAGTCGGACGACGTCGACTCGCTGCGCAAACACCACGCGGCCAAAGTGCGGTACGACTTCTGGAAGAAGCACTACAAAGCGAACACGGCGGCTTTTCCTAAATAGAGACCGAAAGGGCGGCGTCCGCCGCCGGCAGGGATTGCCACGGTTTACGAAAGGAAAACACAAGTCAAACGGAGACTTCAAAAAAACCGACCGCTTACTACAGGAAACAGTCTAGGAAAACACTCCTCCCCCAAAAAATTCTGAGGAGGGCCTACCGTAAGTAAGGTAGGTGGATAATGGCCGAAATCACCAATGACCAACAACCAAGGTACCCACCGATTCTCTTACCCCGTGTAACCACCGCTCTTATGACACTCTTGGTGTTACCAATGCACTGCTGGTACTGATCATAGTAGTTGGCGCGTACGACATGAAACTTACCAAAACAGGCGAGTTCCAGTGCGTTCGGCCTCCTACCAGAATGGTTCTGAGCCGTACAAAACCCAGTTCTGAACGAAAATAAAAAAGAAAATAAACTGCCCTAGCCCGACGAACCCAACGATACTTGACATGTCAAGGGACCCGTTCGACACCGTGACCCCCCCAGCCAAACCCATCGCACGTAGCGTTGTCAAGAAGACAGTATTGGTTGTCCGCTTCCTTCGAACTGCCCCCTTGCCGCACACTCGCTGTTGCCTGCGACCGCTGGTTTTCGTCAGCGGCGTTTTCGCACTCACGCCTGCTTCCAAAAGCAAAAGGAAAAAAGATAAGTGCAATGCCGCAATGGATGATCCCTTCTTCACAAAGTGCTGAGGCGGCGCTGCACGCAGCAAAAACAACTCGGCTATCCGAACATTAGTACCCAAGGAACATAGCCATCAGGGGGTATCTATCCGGGGGGTGCCATCTCACTTGCTGGCACCCTGTGGGTGCTTGCAGATTCATTGCGGGCTTGTTCCGTGCTGATTGGTATCCGAAGCCTAAACACGTTTGACGAGGAGTAACGTAGATTGCTGCCCGACGGGACGATATTAGCGTGTAGGCGATTGGGTGAGGTATTGGGCGATGGAACGAAATCAGCGTTAAGGCGATTGGGTGAGGTAACCCACCGATCAGAAAGTCTTCTCAAGCAAACTTTAACTCTAGAAACACGAAATTACGAACATCAAGGCCATCGTCGGAAACACAAACAAAGAAAGATACCCACGAGACGATGCTGTCGCGAACGGTGGTGCCCCTTGCTGGGGGAGCCGCGAAGCGCCTGCAAACGATGGTCGCGATGGACGTCGTCGGGAACGAAAGCATCGCCGGGACACGCATGGGCGCCGGCAGCATGCTGGGGCTGATGGACCTCTGCTCCGTGCGCGCGGCGCAGAGCCACGCGAAGGAGGCCCTCGTCGAGCACAACGGCTCGGTGGCGACCGTCGCCGTCGACGCCTGCGACTTCAGCTCCCCCGTCCTGCACGGGGACCTGATCAAGGTCGAAACCACCCCCGTCCAAGTGGGGAAGAGCAGTATTGCAGTCCGTGTCGTTTGCTCGCGGAGGGACCTGCGCATGCGCGGCTGGGAACCGGTCCAAAAAGCAACGTACACCTTGGTCGTCGTCGACAAGTTGAGCGGTCGGCCGCTGAAGGTGGTGCCCCCGCTGGAATACGTCACGGAAGACGAGTTCAAGCTGCAAGAAGAGTTCGCGCAGCGGCGGTCGATGCTGACGGAGTGGGCGAAGGTCGACGACAAGCTGGCCTGCAAGCCCCTATCAGAGCTCGAAGGCCCCTCGGAGGTCCTGGAGGGCGTCTCGCTGGACATCGAGGAGACCTCCATGAAGATGCGCCGCCTCTTCCTCCCCCGGCACCTCAACTTCAACAACACCATCTTCGGCGGCGACCTGCTGGAGTGGATGGAGAGCGGCGCCAAGCACTGCGCGATGAACTTCGTTGGCCATCGCGACGTGGCAACCCTCGCTATGAACCGGGTTGAGTTCAAGCATCCGATTTCGATCAACGACTGGGTAGAGCTGCACGCTCGAGTTGTGTACGTGAGCAAGTACACAGTCCACGTCGAGTTGAAGATCCTGAAGGAAGAAAGCGGCGTCCAAGAGCCGGTAACGTCACACGTTGGGCATTTCGTGTGCATGCCCACGTCTCCGCACACCGGGCGCAAGAAGCCGGTCATGACCGGCCTGCGCATCCGGCCTGATGACATCGAGTCTCGCCGCTGCTACCACGCCGCCAAGCACCGGTTTGAGTTCTGGAAGCGAGTCCACCTCGGCTTGGCCGCATACAACAGCCAGTAGCAGATCCGCGGAGACGCCGTCCAACCCGCGTAAACCCCCAGTGTGGTTGAGTCGTAAGGTGGGCGACTTCGGAGCCACTGACCCCGGGTTCAAACCCCGACGATTAGATTATTTTCAAAAATCAGAATTTTTCGAGATCGACTTATACGCATAACCCCCCAGAAAGTTTGATTATCGAAGGAGACCTGCCAGGAAGTGCGTTGAGGCACGCATCCAAGCTCGGTTGTTGAGCTATTCCGCCTGCGTACGCTGCAAGAAGCCCGTCGTGGCTGGTCTGCATACCAGACCTATGAGTGTACACGGTTGAGTCCAGCCCCAGAAGCTGGAGTTGAAAAGCGGGTGTCACCCGCTTTTCAGGTGACTCGGGCACCCTCTTCGACTCGAGACCTCACCGTGTAGGGTAGACTACGAGGTAGACTGCAGGTCAATAAGGATGCGTGCCAGGGGTGAATGTCTGCCTCGCTTTTCCCCACGAACGCCAGCTCGAAGCACTGAACGAGCATGCTTCATGGCGCACGACAGCCTACAACGGGCTGGCAGAAAAGGCCCGCGCCCACGTTGGCGGGGGGTTTAGGGAACATTTGGTGTTCCATGACCTTTGCTAAAGCGAGTTGCTCAGCAGATCCTGAGACAACCAGCTTCGGTTGCCTCATCGGAGCGCGGCTGGTCGGCTTACGGGAGTGAACACACTTGCGTGTACCTCGGGTTGCGGCGGACATAGGTTCCGTCGACACTCACGAAACTCTGCTTTTAAGTATCCTTTTCGACTCCCCCTTCGTCCTGGACGAAGGAGGTGCATTGCCAGAGAAGTCACAGCTGTATGCATACGTATGCATAGCCGTATGCGGATGCAAGTTTGTGTACATACGCGTATGCAGCCACCATAGCCGACTCTCCCTCTCTCTTTCTCTCTCTCTGTCTCAAAAAGTTGGTATCATCAACGCAAACAACGAGGCAGGACCCACTTGTCCCGTCCACGTAAAAATAATTTTCTCGGTGCGGAGGCGCGCTCGTCTGCCTACTGGGTAGCAGGGGCGTTGCCCCGCGCCTGCATCACCGTGTCTTTCCGTCGCTTCGTCTCCCAGGGGGGGGCAAATGAAGGAGGGTTTGCCCCTTTATCAGTCGGATCTGCCGGACCCTCGCGATACGAGGCGTTTGACCGCTCGCTGCTGCGCTTTGTGAAAGATGCCCGTCTTTTATCGCTCTTGTTGCCGGTCCTATATCAGGAGTGAGTCTCACCTCTGCGTTTCAGTAGAAACAGGACCGCACTCTCGAACCGAAAATGCACGTGCCACGGTCACGGTCACTTCTGCCAGACATCCACCGTGTCTTAAACTGTGCCTCAGACAGTGCTGAGCTCCGCCTTCGTTCCATCGCTGAAGGGCGCAATCCGACCAAAAATATAAAGCGTCAACACGCTCCGCTCTAAGGACTATCTAAGGACCTCTTCTTACAAAATACAAAAAAAAGTCGAGAAGAAATACGCGGAGAGGCCGCCCTCGGTGCCTATTTCGACGGAGGCAAGAATGGGGGGGGGGAGGGAACAACACAGCTGCAACTTGCACTGTGCAGGCTAAAAAGACGTAGGCAAGGTGTTTTCGGGGTTGATCAGAATCGCTCGCCTGAAAATGAAACAGAGCAAACACAAGTGGAAGCCGATCAACCGGCACGCACAGTCAAAACGAAGCACCCGTCTTTTTAGTACTAACAATCTTGTGGGTTGCCCTTCAATGTATGTAGTGCAGGCTAAAAAGACGTAGGCAGCGTGTTTTGGTGGTTGATCAGAATCCTTACCTGAATACACACAGGGTAAATACAAGTGGGAAAACGACCAACCGGCACGCACAAACAAAACGAAGCGCCTGTCTTTTTCGTTGAACGCAGTACGCCCGGCACACGAAACCACAATGTGTGCGGGGCTAACTTCCTCGTGCATCGGGCTCTCATTGCTTTCACCGGGGCTCCTGCGACCCGGCGTTGGCCCATAGATCCCTGTCCAGAGATCGGTGCTGCATACTCTGCTGAGGCACTGTGGTGGCACATTCCAGGGTCACTCATACTCGCATTCGTGTCTGGCGTCGGTGTGCAACCGTTGCTGGTAGTTATTGCGAGTTTTCATTCCGGCAGCGTTTTCCTCCTTTTAGTGATCTGCAACGGGCGGCCTCCTCCAGTAGTTCGGGCGCTTATTCAGAAAGAAGTAATACTAAGCAAAAAGTCGTTCCCGTTTTGTTTTTGAAAGTATGCCAATACTGCAGGGAATAGTTGACTAGACCTCTTGAGTTTGTGCTGACCACAGCAAGCAGGACCGACCCCCCCGGTTCGTGAGAAAAAACGAAGAATAAAAACACCTTCTTTTTTCCATCTATCTGTGAGGAGACCGGAAACTCCCCGGAGAGATGGTCCCTGCACTCTAACTCGTCTCTCTCTCTCTCTATCTTTGTCAAGAGCTGCAACTCAACTATTCTGCTCCGAAGAACTGTCCGCTCTCCACGGGACCAAAGCGAACTTGAAATCAGGGTCTCTGAATACCGAAACCATCTCCAAAAGTGGAGGAAGCGCGACACCGGCTGCAGTTCTTGTCCATTTCAGCGCCGAAAAAGGATCTTCTCGTACGCACGCGATGAGGATGAAACCGAAGGATGCCGAAGCAGCGAAACGGGTCCACACTCACGACTCTGTCAACCTGTGGTCCAGCTTTGAGGATCGTTGGCGACGGAGTCTCCAGGGGAATCTCCCTTGATCTCTGGCCGCACCTTACCAAACCCGCCTCTTTCTCTCTCCACGTCGTATGATTGAGGGATGTTTCCTGAGATGTTCGCTTCGGCTTGAGCACTCGGGATGATGACACAGGAGAGGGATTGGGGCCCGGGGAGGGAGGCTGCTTCCGGAGATCAGGGTGGATGAGAGGCAGTGTTCTGTCTAGATTTAGACGCTAAGATTTCCCCCGACCCCTTTAGTTATCAAAACAGTGCTCTGGTAGCACGGGTGGTCCTGGGTCACCGGTGGCAGTGACGAGCTACGAACAGCCGCCTGACAAACCAGACACACCGCTGTCCTGTCTGCAGACACTCAGGTTCAGCGCTGATGATGATCCGCCTTCTGTGTTCGTGGCTTAAAGGACCGAAACACGGCGCAGACGGGACCAGTGCGGTGTTGAGCGCATATCCATTCCAAGCACGTTCGTGCAAACACCCCTTTAGCTATCAAAAATACATAAAAACGCGGACAACAGAACCGGTACGGGCTACAAGGCAACCCCTGCTCAACTTGTAGAACGTGGGGGGCCCAAGACTACACTCCACGAAGGAAAGTACTGGTGTCGGTCACAAACAGTCCCGGACATGGCTAGCCATAACCCATAACGAAAGCGTGCACCAAATATACAACCCGTAACCATATAGCCCTTCCCTGCTCTAAGGGAACCCATTCATTGAACGCGGTCACACGGAGACCCCTAAAACCCCGGAATTGCAAGCGAACTTTAACCCTAGAAAAGAAGAGGAAATCACACAAAGTTCCCCAAAATGTTCACTCGGCTGGCTGTGGCTGGGGGAGCGGCTGGGTTCGGGTACACGCAGCTGCTGCCCAACGACGCGAAGGCCGTGTTTTTCCCCGCGCACGCGTGGCTCGCCGACGCCGCGACGGCGGCGCTGCGGCAGATCGATGCGGAAACCGCGCACAACATAGCCATCACGGCCGCCAAATACAACCTGACCCCGGTGGCCCCGAAGCCGGACGACCTACTGCGCACGCAGGTCTGCGGGCTGGGCTTCGGATCGCCAGTCGGCCTGGCGGCCGGGTTCGACAAGAACGCGGACGCCGTCGACGGGCTGTTCGGGCTTGGCTTCGGCTTCGTTGAAATCGGCACCGTGACCCCGCTGCCGCAGCCAGGTGCGCCTTTTTTCGTAATGACAATTAGTCGTAAACACGAAAAAAAAGAACGCTGGCAGGCGTGTTTGCAGCCTACCCGGTCTTATTCACCAGTAACACAGGCTAATCCTCCCCCGGCACGTACAAACGAAAACATAAGCGCCAGCTTGGAAGGAAATGCTCGACAAAAGCTGCCAGACAAAGAACCGAAGGGATCCCGAGTGCTGTAACTACCGAACCACGTGTTGAACGGACGTGAGGTCATGCGGGTCTACCCCTATACGACAAGCCAAAGTCCTGAGTGAGAAAACAACACAAGGTAGTGTAAGCGAAGAAGAAGTCAGAATGTGTTTGGATGGTATTTACCTACATTTCCTCCCTTCCATTCGGAGTCAAAGCAGCTACGTCGAGTGTTTCTTTTGAAAGTATGCTCCTTCCGCAGGAAATAGTTGACCAGACCACGCGTTCGGGTGGCGATGGTTGACCAAGGATTCAGTTTGCTTTGATACCCGAGTATGAAGTGGGGGGGGGGGGGGGGCAGCGCTCTTGTTAAGGATCAGCCACTTTGGCCGGATGGCCGGATAAACCAGACCCCCCCCCCCCTCCCCCCCCCCCCCCCTCTACAGTGCAGTTGCCTTGGAGGCTGGGTTGGGTCAAATTCTCTAAGGTGAAATGGTCAAAATTCCCTGCCAAAAGTGGGCCCACAAAAAATTTTCCAAAGTGTGGTATTTGGGGTATTTGGGGCAAAAAAAAAATTTTTTTTTCTGACCGCCCACCGTGGTGACCACCTTAGAGTGGTGACAGGTAGCGTCCCCCCTCCACAGTGAAAATAGCCTGAGGGGGGGGGGGGGGGGGGGGGGGTCAGCCGGCTGATGGATGGATGGATGTTCTTAACAAGATGCCTGGGGGGGGGTACAAATAGTCTTGAATACAAATCTGTCTACGTCACCACCTACGTTACCAATAGGAAATGAGAAGCCGCGCATGTGGCGATTGACCGAGGACTGCGGCGTGATCAACCGATACGGGTTCAACAGCGAAGGAATGGCGGAAGTCAGCCGCCGCCTGGAGAAGGTGGCCGAGAAGGACCGCCCGATCGGCGTCAACGTCGGGAAGAACAAACTCACCCCGGAGGACGAAGCCGCGGAAGACTACTCAAAGGGTATCCGGAAACTGGGCTCGAAGGCAGACTACATCGTCATCAACGTGTCGTCTCCGAACACCCCCGGCCTTCGCAACTTGCAGAAAAAGGACCTGCTGCAAGCTCTGTTGAAGAAGGTTGTAACGGTATGCCTCGCAAAGAAGATAACCAAGCGCAGCTCGCTCACCTTCTTTCCCAACTCTCAAAAAGCGACTTTCTGAGTCGAAACTCTACGAATGGCTGAGGCCAAGCTCTGGGGTGACGAATACTAGTGCGAACGACGAAGAGCTATCCGCGTTTTCCGGGTTTTCAGATGCTGATCGCTGTATCGGTAGTACCACTCCAGCGTTCGGCAGTTCGATGGAGCTGACCGCATGGGGTTGCGAATCCCTCTGTTCAGCTGCATCTGCCTACGTACACCCGTAGTGGCGCCTATATCCTGTCTAACTCCTGTAGGGTGCTGTGTATGTGGTAACGCACAGCTCCAAGACGATATTAGGCGCCCCCTTTGTGACCTTGAACCGCGCTCCGTCTGGACCTGTGCGGGTTGTCTCAGTCCGTTTGATATGTGGATCGAATGGTTTGTACTCAAGCTGCGTGTACGTGTCACAGAGCTCAAGGTACTTAACCTCAATTCCCGTGCTGCGTCCTCAAAGATTGGCACATCTCCTTTCAGTGCGGCTTGAGGGTTTGACACCCTAAGCCTCGCACACGTGTTAGACTTCAAGACGGGTAGTAGAAGATCGCTGTGTCTGAGTAGGAAGTCGACGTGTATCCGTGGAAAACATGCCGGTCCCCAGAGTTCTCAAAGCGGGTCACAGGCTCACCGAGGTTGGTATCCTGGTATCTACGTGGATACACGGCGGTGGCCTTTGCCCGCGAGTTGTTAAACCCGCGTGACTGCTTCGATCCCCCCTGTAACAAGTCTGTTCAACCTTTCACGCAAATAGGTGCGTAACGAGCTCGGCCACCGGCCGCCCCTGCTGGTGAAAACATGCCGGTCCCCAGAGTTCTCAAAGCGGGTCACAGACCCACCGATCTTGGTATCTACGCGGACACACGGCGGTCGCCTTTGCCCGCGAGTTGTTAAACACTCGTGACGATTTCGATCCCCTCTGTAACAAGTCTGTTCAACCTTTCCACGCAAAATAGGTGCGTAACGAGCTCGGCCACCGGCCGCCGCTGCTGGTGAAAGTGGCCCCGGACCTGGATGCCCAGGAGCTGAAGGACGTGGCCGAAGCGTCGCTCGCAGCGGCCGTGGACGGCATCATCGTGAGCAACACGACGATCGCCCGCCCCGAGACGCTGCGGTCGGAGAACAAAGCGATGCAGGGCGGCTTGAGCGGGCGGCCGCTCCGGGCGCGCGCCACGAAGGCGGTGCACGACATGTCGCTGGCGACCGACCAGAAGCTGCCGATTGTGGGAGTCGGCGGCATCGCCAACGGGCAGGATGCCTTCGACAAGATCGTCGTCGGCGCGAGTCTCGTGCAGCTGTACAGCATGTATGCCTTCATTTTCAACCTGGGCGACCAAACCTCACAAAAACACAAACAATCAGACTGCCGCCAGGGCAACGACTACCAGGACGCTAGGCCGATACGGGCTACATGGCAACCCCTGCTAAACATTGCACCTTAAAGAACTCAATGCTATACATGTATGCACCCTAGATCGCTTTCCTCGCGAACATGAACTCGGTGTCGGTCACAAGAGCCATGGACTTGGCAAAGCACATAGGAAAAAAGAGCGCGCGCTAACATAAGTCGAATAGTCGGCAATAGGCAGCAAATATATACACACAAACATACTATACCTTAAAGGAACCTTTACGACTACGGTCACCCGGAGACTATAAAACCCCGGATCCCTAAGCGAACGTGCACTCTAAAAATATCACCATAACCCACAACGAAAGCGTGCACCCAAATATACAACCCGTAACCACATAGCCCTTCTTGCGCTAAGAGAACCCATTTAACAACGGTCACACGGAGACCCTAAAACCCCGAAATTTCAAGCGAACTTTTAAGCTCTAAAAAGTCGAAACATTCCGAGAATCAAGCATGCCTTCGTCATCGGCGTCATTGCGTGTCGCCTTTGCTGTTCTGTTTGAAAATTGCCTGGAGAAGCCCCAAATTGTTCTTGAGACTGAAAAAGACGAAGAAGGACGAAAAAAGACATCATGCGAGAATCTGACAGGCACTCTGAGGGACCCATAAATACCGTGGCTGTAGCTAGTTATTCGGGTTGGTCTTGTTTCGTCTTTTTTACACAGTTAGTTATGCGGGTTGGTCTTCTTTTGTCTTTTTTTTCCGCATTGACGAAAAAGAGACGAAACAACAACGCCGTGCACTTGCACTCTGAAAAAGATCAAAAGATTTTATTTGTCGTAGAAGATCGCAGATCTTAGAAGGTTAATATATCCGACGAATACCTAACACTCGTTACAAGGTTAAATAACGTAACTTCACCCCTCGCTTGCCCCCCCACCCTTGCCCCCTTTTTTCTCAAGCCGTGTCCTGAGGCGTCACGACGATTGTGACAAACACACTTTTTTAGCATTTGCAAAGGAAGAACATCAAGAGAAATAATTGGGCTGTCCATCAGAGGAAAACAGCAGTTCAGAGGGTTTGGGAATTTTGGGAAGACACGCGTGTGTCGATCCTATAATGTGCACGGGATCACCCCCCTCCCGTAGCGGTCAGCAGCACAGCGGGCTGCTTGCGGAGTTGTAGCACTGCGGGCTGCCAACTCAGCACTGCGGGCTGAAGCTCTGTTTTTTGTGCGAGAAAATAAAATGAGAGAGCAGGCCTGGTTGTTTGGACAATAAAACCATCTCACAAAAAGCTCGCTACGCTCGGTTTTTGCTATCTCACGAAAAAAAGACAGGCGCTTCGTTTTGTTTGTGCGTGCCGGTTGATCGTTTTCCCACTTGTATTTACCCTGTGTATATTCAGGTAAGAAATTCTGATCAACCACCAAAACACGCAGCCTACGTCTTTTTAGCCTGCACAATACATTGAAGGGCAACCCACACCCACAAGATTGTTAGTCCTAAAAAGACTGCTAATCCCCCCCTTGCACACCGGGATGTATCCTCGTCCCCACTCGTCCACAAAAACATGGCTAGCCATAAACCCATAATGAAAGTGTACACCAAATATACAACTCGCAACCATATAGCCCTTTCTTGCGCGCTTAGAGAACCCACTTATCAACGGTCACACAGAGACCCTGCACCCCCCCCGGAATTTCAAGCGAACTTTAACTCTAAAATCCACAGGATGGCGTTCGAAGGCCCATCGATCGGCCACCGCGTGAACACCGAACTCGCAGACCTGCTCCGGCTGCATGGGTTCAAGTCCGTGAAGGAAGCTGTTGGCGCCGCCCACCGGAACCCAGAGCTGATGCCAAGTGACCTGCGGGGGGCCTAGGCGACGGATAGGTTGCTGGTTCGGGCAGCACACGGTGTAAATCTGTTGCATTAGTGTGATTGTCAGGCCTTCGACTACCCTGAGCAACGCACTATGCACACTCCGTGTCTACGTCACAGCAGATGGAACGCGTCTGTTGCGCCGCCGCGGAGGCGGCCTACGAGTGGATGTCATTGTGGCCTCCCGGCCGGAGCCATCGTTGGATGACCCTTCGCTCGTTTCCTCGCGTTTGCGTCGGTTCGCGCGTCGGATGGACGCAGCCGGGGGCTGCGCATTGGGCGGCGTTCGTCGGGCGGGGAGTCGGCCCGGAGTTGCGGCGTTGGCAGTTCGTACCTATGACTCTCTTAAGGTAGCCAGATGCCTCGTCTTCTAATTAAAGACGCGCATGAATGGACCAATGAGATTCCTTCTGTCCCTACCTACTATCTGGCGAAACAGCAGTCAAGGGAACGGACTTGAAACTGTCAGCGGGGAAAGAAGACCCTGTTGAGTTTGACTCTAGTCTGACTTTGTGCAGTGACACGAGAGGTGTAGAATACGTGGGAGGCCGCAACAATAAAATACCCCTACTCTTATCGTCGCTTTACTTATCCAATGATGGGAAGACGGCAGCTGCTCCCTTGTGGGGTTAGGGTCTTCGGATCCGTAGCTTATCCGTTTCCAGCGACAAACGGGTCCTCCGCAGCACGCCGCCGCAGCGGCGCCGCGCGATCGATCGTTGGTGAGTCTCCCTGGCCGGAGCCGGAGGATTCTTCGCTCGTCTCCCCGCGTTTACGCCGAGCCCGCGTCGGGGCGCTGCCGGTGCCCGTTGCGGTCCACACGGGTTGATGCACATTGGGCGTGCCCGGAATGCTGGCGGGTGTTCGTCGTGCCCAGTGGAATTCCGGCAATGAACCGCAAGAGACAGTCCCAACATTTAGGACGCTCCGGGGTCGTCGGTGAAGAGTTAACGTCAGCGTGTCTTCGGACAACGTCCTTTTGCAGCCCCTGCTTGGCCCCACACGGCTGCCGCTTGAATAGTGGTCATCAGAAGGTTGCTTGTCTACCATCTTATTGTTCCCTTTTTTCTGGCTCGCGCTTGAATGAAACGTTGAAGAAACCCCAGGATCGTGCTGAGTAAGGGTAAGTGTGGCTGGCACGTCGACTTTGCTTTGTTGAGTTTCTCCGTTAGCTCTGGTCGTGTGTGTGCGAAGGACCTGTTTGTATCTTTACGTGACAGGTTCCAATGCTGCCCACTTTCTCAAAAAAAGTTTCAGGTTTGCGTAGTGTCCGCGTACCTTCTACCGTTACGTTTTGCAGTAAGATCCCGCCTCACAAGTCAAACAGAGACTTCACAAAAACCGATAGCACAAGAAACAGTCTCGCAATACACGACGTATTGAGCTGAGCGCCCTCACAACAACAAGAAGCAGAGCCGAACACGCACCGAACCGCGTCGCCAGGACACCCCCCCCCGAAGAAAACACATACCCCCCTCCCTCAAGCAAGAATAATGTTGTGAAGGGCGGAGACAGCTGCAGAGCCTGGCGAACACCAAAGTGTCCGAGCGCCAGCGCCGGGTCTTACCCTGTGCTCTGTGGACGGTGGTAAAAGGCGAAGTGGACCCCGAAAACACTTGCCCACACAACAACAAGAAGTTGTGCCGAGCATGCACCGAAACGTTTTCGCCAGGACTCCCCCCAAAGTAAACACCTAACACCACTCTCAAACAAAAAAGAATGTTGGCGTTCTTGGACGAAAACCGGTCGCCTAAGAACGTCGACGCCGGCGATCCCCGCGTGAAGGTGCGGAAGCAGCTGCAGAGCCTGGCGAACACCAAAGTCTCCGAGCGCCAGCGTCAGGTCCTGCCGGAGGGCTACCGGTGCGCGCTGTGGTCGTTCCAAGTCCCGTGGGCGCCGTTCGAGTACTACGTGAGCAGCCCGTGCCCGGAGACGAAGCCGTTCATATGGACGGCCCCCTTCACCGTCTCGAACACGGAGTGGATGCTCTTCATCGGCGCGGAGCCGATGGAAGCCGAAAACCGAACCTCCCTGTGGGTCGCCGTCTGCAACAACCTCACGCAGCCCGTCACCGCCTACACGAAGCGATCGACCTCCTCGTTCCGACGCACTCCTCCCACTGCGGCGAGACCGTGCACATCGGAGACGCAGTGGACACACTCAACTCCTGCGGGCAAGTCCATCACCACAGAACAAGTTCGGCCGATTCTGCTGGCACAAGTCACCGGAGGACTTCAAGAAGGTGCCTCTTTAAAGGCGCCGGAGACACCGGCCCCGACCGGTCCTTCGAGCTGATCCTGACCTGAACCTCGACGTGAGGTACCCCGCCGAGCGCAGCCCAGCGCCGGAGGAAGACCCGAAGCTCTGGGAGACATCTTGTAAGTACCTCCGGCCCTGGATCGCTTCGCGGGCGGCGTGCATGACGGCGCCGCTCGAAGACAAGCTGCGGCACGCGGAAGAAGCCCTGGCCTCCGCGCAGAAAAAAGCACGCGACGCCCAAGCCAAGGAGCAGGCGGCCCTAAAGCGGGAAGACGCCGCAATCGCCCGGGCGGCGAAGCTAGAGGGGTCCCTGTCCGAAGCGCACCAGAGAGAGGAGCAGAGCAAAAAGCAACTCGCCGGCCTCGAGGGAAAGTTGAAGGAGGCGAAGACCCGGGAGGACCAGCTGCGCGTGAAGCTCGGGAACATGGAAGCAAAGCTCAAGGAAGCCGGCGTGCGCGAAGCCGAGCTCCGCAAGTGGGGCAAGTCCCTACAGCAGCAGGTCAAGGAATCGAAGGACCGAGAGGACAAATTGGTAAAGGACAACCAACGGCTCGAAGAGCACGTATGTAGCCCTACCGAACAGTTGCTTGGATGGACTGAATAAATCATGTTATTAAACAGAAGTTCTCCTTGCGTTCCAGACTGAAGGTTCGCTTGAACGGACTGAATAAGCCCCTGTTCTTAGACAGAAGTTCTACTTGCGTTCCAGACTGAAGGTTCGCTTGACGGGCTGAATAAGCCATGTTCTCAGACAGAAGTTCTACTTGCGTTCCAGACTGAAGGTTCGCTTGACGGGCTGAATAAGCCATGTTCTCAGACAGAAGTTCTACTTGCGTTCCAGACTGAAGGTTCGCTTGACGGGCTGAATAAGCCATGTTCTCAGACAGAAGTTCTACTTGCGTTCCAGACTGAAGGTTCGCTTGACGGGCTGAATAAGCCATGTTCTCAGACAGAAGTTCTACTTGCGTTCCAGACTGAAGGTTCGCTTGACGGGCTGAATAAGCCCTGTTCTCAGACAGAAGTTCTACTTGCGTTCCAGACTGAAGGTTTGCTTGTACGGACTCAATAAGCCATGTTATTGAACAGAAGTTCTACCTCAATACGCCATGTTCTTAGACAGTTTTAGTTGTTCCAGACTGAAGGTTCGCTTGAATGGACTGAATAAACCCTGATCTCTAGACAGGAATTCTACTTGCGCTGAGCACTCAACCCTTTATCCATTCTTATGCATACTCTGCTTCTTCCTTGGACACCCGTTCTTTGTTTAGGTTTCTTGGTCTTGCTATGTCGCGATGGGAGGACAGGGCCACTCCGACACCGCAGCTGGGTCTTTTGTAGGGATGGAAATAAAGGAGGTCTTCATTTTCCCACACTAACTGTTACAGCAAGTGAAAAGAAAATGAAGATTCTTTTATTATCGATTAGTCAACCTCTACGACCGCTCAGGAACACCTTCGCAAAGAAGACTTGTACTCACGTACAAAGAGTTCCTGGTTCTGGAGGCTAATCGCCGCAGCTGGGTCGTACACGGCTGCACTCCCCACTGACAACACGGCTCACTGGCACACCGATTGAACCTTCTGATGGGTCCAAATACGGCTACGCCGAACGCTACCCCCCCCCAAAAAGGGGTTTTACCCGTGGCTGGTTACCCAGTCAGTGGCCGTCAGTGTGAACCACTGTAACCACTGTCATCAAATTCAGATGATCAATGTAACGGGCCAAATTTGACGGAAACCCCCCGTTACATCAATGTAATGGGCCTCAAGAATCAGTTTCACGCGACACTTTGCAGGTCTTCGGAAACTCTAGGTACAAATGGTCACCCACACACTGGAAAACTCCTTGAAAAATAACTTCCACTCTAAAATAGCCTGACACCGGACGCCGGGCCCGGATCTGTTTAGACCCATGCTCCCGGTCTGCTGACCCCCCTCGGGCTCTCCTCTCCGGTAAGGTCAGCGCGGTAGCGATGACCACGAGAACACATACAGGTGGGTGGAGGCCCTGGGGACTGTTGAGGCCCCTCCCAGGGAGAATCTAGCTTGGTCCACCTGGCGGTGGGGGCCCACACCCTTTGACTTGTTTTGATGTGTTCTCTCTCTTTTCTCCGCATGTGTTACGAAGAAGCTAGGTTCTTCACGGCAGCCATGTCAGAGCAGAGAGACGGGAAATCAAGTCAGCAAGCCTTCGGAAGCCCTCCACTCGTGAGACACACCCACACAGATTAAGAACACGGCGATCCGCGAAGAGCGGCTGCAGAGCGCGATCAGGAAGCTCGAGGCCGACTTGAAGAATGGCAAGCTCGCAGAAGGCTACCTGCTGAACACAGTCCAGAAGCTGCGATACAACGTATGCCGCCAGCCATTCTGCCTCACGTTTCCGGCCATGGTGCTCGGGATCAGCCCGTTTGGTAACCCTACCTAGGTCTTGCGCGGGCTGTTTCTTCCATCCCTGAAGTTTCAATCGAACCAAGTGGCACACCAATAGGGCGAAGCAACCACAGGTCGGAGTTGAGCGTCGAAGCACCCTGGCTTTTCACGCGGGGACGATCATCACTTCGAAGAAGACTTGATGCTAGTATCAAACATGCATGAGAGGCTGAACATTAAACTAAGATTTCTCCCCACGGAAGCCTACGGCCGACCGGAGGTTTCAAAACACCGACCTTATAAACCACAAACGACGCTAAGTACGCCGCTCTTTGTGTGTACTCTTTCGTTGTTGAAGAAAGAAACTACCGCTTGTATATTTTCCGATTTCGGGATGCCTCTCGGCTCCGGCGGGCAGCGCACGGCTACCGATGTACGCCAGGTTGTCGGGATCAGTCACGTTATACACCAGCAACGCCCCGCGCGTCGTCGGCGCGAAGACGAGGCCGCTGGAGTAGTCCAGGCCGGTGATAGGCGCCGTCGTGGGGACGTCGCTGCAGCACGTGGAGAGCCTGACGAGGTTGCCTACAAACCGGAAGACTTCTACTCACCCACACAGGTAACGGACTGTCAAGAGCGCGAAGAGATGCTACGCCAAAGCAATGGCCGCCTCTATCAAGCGTGCACGGACGAGCGGGTATGTTGAACGCTCATTTTCGTTGCACGACATGCGGTGTCGCAGAGTTTCTCACAAGAGTTCGTAGTATTTGGGCAACAACCAGGAACACACTGGTAGGTGAGCAGCGACACCTCCCGAAGTGAGCCAAGGGCTAAGGATACGATCTTCGGCTGCTGCGGCAGTTGCCCCACACGCAGAACGCGGGGAAGGGGAACGTGTTTTCCCAACTACATTGAAGCCCCGACCGTAGCATCCGAGGAAGGTGCAAACATGGAGGGTGCTACGGTAGCCATGCACGGGTCTTGGGCGCGTGCCTCGTGCAGGGCGGGTGCTTTGTGATCCGCCGCGAAGCTCTCTCCTGTTGCAATCCGGAGAGACCGGCGTCGAGTTTCGGCTCACAGCCGGTTCCCTCGGGCGGCAACCCTAAGGGAGAGAGAGCGCCAGACACAATCCATCTCAAAAAGGACCACGCACTCAGAAGAGTTCGTAGTATCCGAGATGCTTCCGCCGTGAGCATGTTCACAGAGTTGCTCGCCACAGCTCTGGACTGGCGAAGCACCTGGTGATGACGAACGAGAAACGCCGCACAACCCCACAACCAACCAGGTACGGTCGTCTGCAATTAGCACGTCGCCACAGAATCCGCAGTCTCCAGCCCGAGTGAGGTCTCTAGCGAGCCCGTCGAAGTACCACGTGCCAGAACCGACAAGTCCAACGCCCGTTCGTTGACCGACATCGCAGAAACGCGGGTTGCATGCAGCTTCGTAAACGAGCCGGGTTGGGACCTGGAATCGACAAGTCGCCCCTGAATCGTCCAACCGCCCTCCGCGCAGACTCGTCAGCCGATGACCTCGTGGCAGGTTTCGTGGTTCTTCCAGCAGACTCGTCAGCCGATGACCTCGTGGCAGGTTTCGTGGTTCTTCCAGCAGACTCGTCAGCCGATGACCTCGTGGCAGGTTTCGTGGTTCTTCCAGCAGACTCGTCAGCCGATGACCTCGTGGCAGGTTTCGTGGTTCTTCCAGCAGACTCGTCAGCCGTTGCATCTCGCCGGCGGGTTTCTAACCCGAGTCTGAGGAACGACTGCGGTGCTCGAGGTTGTTTTCCACGCTTTGTTCTTTTCTTTAGTCGCACGAACGATCTTGCGGGTTGCCCTACAATGTATTGTGAAGGCTACAACGACGTAGGCAGTGTGTTTTGTGAAAGTGAATCAAGAACGCCAAATCACGCACCCTGCTTCGTAGGAAATCCTCGAGGAGTCCACCAGTTGCGATGCTACGACAAGAAATAGTGCGGTAGCACCTGTATGCGTTCAGGTCAAACCGCTGCTAACGTTCCGTTTTAGCTGTAACAAGTATGCTCTCTACGGAGGCAGCTACTGGTTATCACAAGACGCCGATGGCAGACTCCCTTACTCAACAACAGTCCGTTTTGACCTGTACGCGTTCAGGTTAAACCGCCGCCAACGCTCCCTTTCAGCTGTAACGAGTATGCCCTCTGAGGCAGCTACTGGTACTGGTAGGCAGCTACTGGTACTGGTACGCAGCTACTGGTACTGGTAGGCAGCTACTGGTCATCGCGAAAAAAGGAGGAACCCCAACCTGGGTGTAGTGGGCCGGGGAAGGCGTTCCGAAAGCAAACTCCATTGTAATTGTATTGTTCTCTCCCTCTTCGAGCTGTCGAAGTCACCGGGGCGGTGCCACCCTGTGTCTGCCCCAGTGCTCCAACGAAAGCCGCGTCAAGAATGCTGTCCCAAGTTCAGG
Organism: Diplonema papillatum; assembly: GCA_030068145.1. Taxonomy (NCBI): domain Eukaryota; phylum Euglenozoa; class Diplonemea; order Diplonemida; family Diplonemidae; genus Diplonema; species Diplonema papillatum. The sequence goes on from JAPJBO010001891.1 coordinate 25,985, forward strand.
TTCCTGCGGCGTGTTTTGTTGCGCTGAGATCCCTTCAACAAAAAAGCCGCACGCTCGCCCTCGCAACAACGAAGGCTGTGTTCTGTGTAAACAGTAAACTAAGAATTCCCCCCCGTTTCCTGGACATCCTTCCACAAATCCGCGGTTTAAAAGCATGTCCAGTGGTGCAAGCACCACGCGCTCTTTACCGATTAAAAGAAACAAACTCCCCTGTCCCCACCTCGCCTATGTTGGTAGTCTCAAGCAACTACAGAAGGAAAAACGGAAAAAAGGATGAAGATGGATTGTCGGCAACACAAAGGGACAGTCAGCCGCCCTCAGCGCCAACGGTCAACCAGCTTGCAAAGCTTGTGTCTACTACTGAACATATAGTGCGTTAGTCGAAGGCCTGACAATCACACTAATGCAACAAATTGATGACGAAGGCCGGGGGCAGTGAAGTAACGAAGCCCGCGAACGGTGG
>JAPJBO010001892.1:0-26429 GCA_030068145.1 Diplonema papillatum
GACTTTCGATCGTGGGGGGGCAGAGCAAGAATCAAATTGTGTTTATTCTCAGTGCACCCGGTACGACCACCCCTACGCCAACCTACCTTATAGATTTTCAGTAGAGCAGGGTCCCCACCTGTCAGTTATTACTGTCGAAATAGGGAGTCTGACGTACTGTCACTGTATACCAACAGCATTTCTTTAGGTCACCTGTCGGCTCTTTTTTTAAGAATGCCGCCGAAAAAGAATCAGATGGCAGAGCCCGAGGAGCCTGAAGAAGGCACGGGCTGCTACGCCTTTGAAGATGGATCCCTGTACGAGGGAGCATGGATCCTTACAGGTGAACCTGGAGCAGAAAAAGTTCTCAAACGGCACGGCAAGGGCAAAATGACCGAGTTTGGAAACGTGTATGATGGCAACTGGGTAAATGATGCAATGGAAGGTGCCGGCATCTTCACCTTGGAAAACGGTGCGACCTATTCGGGCGTGTGGGCAAGAAATAAGTATGAGGGGAAGGGGAAGTACACGTGGCCCGACGGAAGCTTTTACGACGGCAGCTGGAGGGCTGGACTCATGCATGGCGAAGGTGTTTACCGGGACGCTTCCGGAAAAAACTGGCACGGTCGGTTCTACAATGGATCCGGGCCAGGTCTTACACTAGAATGTGCGTGATGAGCGTTCTTAGGCTGCTTGGAGCACAGCCGAAAACAAGGGAATGATCTCCGTGCATCTTCGACAGCTCCTTTGGTGAAGCTCTTCGACGAGCCTGAGCAAATCGGCAGACGTGCCCCTACATGACGAGCAGTCGCATACACTCCGCGTGCGGCGACCTGTTCTTGTGCCTCTCGGCAGTTCCCATTGACTGTTGCGTTCGAGCACGGTCTCCACTTGGAAGTGGAAACCAGCAGATGACTCGCGCACTCTGCTGTTATCCACCTTGCCAGCGTGGAAGAAACACGTTGGCTGAGGAGAACATAGTGTCAACCCTTGCTCTCAGCGCACGCATTAGTGACACCGCATCCTTTTCCAAGCCCGGTATGCGCTGAGGGCACACAGACGGCACTCTGTTACAGAGTACCGCAACGGCACTGAGGCGGCTTTCAGTTTCTGTGGATATTCTCGTTTTCTGCTCTTCTCGGGACCTTCTCAAAGCTTGTCCTTTCCTTCCCTTTGCCTTATCACCACTGTTGCGACAACAATATAGAGAAGCCTGAGGTGCTGATTGAAAGAAGCGAAACTGCAGAAAAAACACCCGTCTACGTTATCCGTAAAGAGTAGAAGAAAGAACAAGAAGAAGAGGGTGGTTTGCATTCATCTATTCGTTGTTGAGAATACCAACCTCGTAACGCAGCCTTAACAAAAGCATCGGTGCTGCGGACGATGCTCATCGCCCATTTTAAGATGCCTTCAACAAGCGGCGGACCGATTTTGAGTATGCTGCTCATGCAGCACGCGATGGCTGATGTTTGGGGATGAAAGGCGGGGGGCAAAAGAAAGGCAAGTAGGATGGCGTCGTGGGATGATCAGTTTGCTGAGGTGCGCAGCTCGCTGAGAGCGGCGCAGCGGGAGGTAGATGCATTGTCGGAAACACGAGGTATGGATCCATCTGCTGCGGGCAAACGCAGAGCCGCGGTCAGAAAGAGTTTGGTAGAAGTGGAAAGCGTAATTCGTGCCCTACGGGGAGAGGCGAAAGACGAGCCGAACGCGGAACACCGCCGGGAGATGGAGCGCAGAGTGGACATGCTCAAGCAACAAAAGAAGATGGTCCTCGACAAGCTGAGCGGGCTAACTGGGGGCTCGAACAGCTCAAACATACTTGATGCACTGAAGAAAGCCGTCGGCGCTGACCGATCTCGAGAAGAGGAAGCGAACAATGAAGATATGTTTGACGATCGCGACGATGCAACATTGCTTGACATGCAGAACGACGCGATTGTGCAACAAGATGCCGCGCTGGCTCGTTTGAGTAATGTTATTTCGAAGCAGAAAATGGTTGGTCAGGCTATCATGGGAGAGCTCGACTCCCAGAACGAAGTCTTAGAAATGGTGGAAGAAGGCGTCACGGCCTCAACGGGCGCCGTCAGGAACGAAACGAAACGTGTCGGCAAACTCGTCGACGCCACGTCCAAGGACAACAAGGTCACGCTTGTGATCTGTCTCCTTATTCTCGTCTTCGTTGTCGTCCTTGTAGCGGCTATCGCGACCTGATGCGGATCCCCTGGCTACTACCGCCCTAGCTTCTTCTCAGTCTTGCCAAAAACACGGCAGTTTACTTCAGCGAACTGTTGCAATCCAACCACGACTTCTCCGGCCATCGAAGCTCGGCCATCTATGCGTAGCCTTTTCTATTCTAATGACGTTCTGACCCCTCTTTCCTCGACAGAACGAAGCCTTATCACATAAGGCACACGACAACAGTGTTGCGATGTCGTTAGAGCTACTGCTATTTGCATCTTTCCGACATGAATAGATCTGAGGGCTAGCACTGCGCTCTGTGCTCGCGATGAGGACCCTGTTTCCCCGATCCTTCTTGCCCTATTCTTCCTGTTCCTGATCCGTTCCTTTGCGTATTTTGTTCGCAATTTTCTTTTGTTTCATGATTCAGGGGCATTTCGGGGCAGCAGTCAGTTGTGAGACTGGCAGGTGAGCAGCGCCACCTCCCCGCGGCTATCGAGCTCTCGGATCAAGCTGCGTCTCATGCACCTGTTGTATGGATCGCCTGCACTCAGCTGCGCGTGCCTTCATTGCGAAGGTTACTGCTGCGACCTTAGCTGTGAGATCTGTGACCCTGTGATGGCTGAGTGCACACCTAAGTAGGGCTGCATCCTCGTGTTGTAGCCGTGTTGTGGATTAGGTTTCGTGAGGGCCTGGCCAACCACCTCATCACTATAGGGCACACACCTTTCACGGGTTTGCGTGATTGGACGGTTGGGATTGCCGGGGGCGGGTCTCCATGAAGAAGACTAAGTAAAGCAAGACCTGCCCCCTGCGCGTGCTGTCTCCGGCTGACGACACATACTACCGGATGGATGCAGGCAACTGCACCTTTATATCACCGACACCCTCTGGGAAAGTAAAAAGTCTGCCTGAAGTCTGATGCGTGATGTCACCCTTTGTCATCTGGGCAAGTATAGTTAGTGGGAAATTGAAAAGCCTCATACTGAAGAACAAAATAACTGCCGAAACTGCACTGCATCGTAGTCGCTTCCAACTACGGATACGGAAAGCAGACTCCAAGTTCAAGTATGCCACCGAGCACTTAAAAAAATACAGGATTGGGAAGGGCGGGGCATCTTTTGCGGTTTCGTTTCTCGAAGAGCATGCCATGTTAGCCATAAAAAGCACTCTGTCGGTGGACAGAAGCGGTGAACGTAGCCCAGGTGACCAGCGCCCACAACAACAGTACATTATTGGTGTCGAACGAGACGGCATTGTACTGGTTGCGCGCCAGGACTATGATGGGAACGGGCAGTATAAAGCGTTCATCGATCGTTATGCAAAGGATGGCAAGCGAACGACGGTGTTCAAACAGCCTTCTTCGAAGGGCAGCCCATGGAATTTTGTATCCGCGAGCTCGACACCTGATCACGGCGCATTGGCCTTCACGCGACGAGTCGACACCCTTCGGCAGTCTACCGATTCAATTGAGAACGCAGTGGTTGAATCACAGGCGTACGAATGTTACATCCACTACCGCGGCGAGAACACCGTGGTCGACAAGGGTCTTAAACAATATGCCCGCCTCCAATTTCTACACCACGAGGCATCGCAGCCGCAGCAGCCCACATACCTCTTCATTTGCGACAAAGAGAGAGCTCTGCAGTCAACGGTGAAGTTCGGTGCAAACAAAAAGGCGACGGAAGTCGCGCAATACACCGTGCATGGGGAGCACCTGTGGTCTCAGTTTGTGCCGCACAGCAACACTCTCTTCATCGTGTCTGCGAAGAAAAGGGAGCAATCACGCACCCCAAACTATTTGACCACAGACTGCTCGCTGAAGGGCTATGTCTGCAGACCGGGCTCAAGCCCGAGCGGCGCCACCATCAGTGTCTCGTTTTTGCTTGACGTACCCGCAAGTGCCTTCGTGTTTCCCACCAGCTATCACAACCACCCTTGGCTCAACAGTGCACCAGACAAGTACCTGAAGCTGCAGCTTGTGTCTGTACCCGAAAAACGCAAAAAAGGGCAACAGTCGTCGAGCCAAGCAGATGAGAAGTCTGGCATGCTGGTGCTCGCACAGCAAAGGAGCGTCGCCGACACTATCCGTGTGACACTCTTTTGCTTTCTCAACAAATACAAAATTACCCTCTACATCAGTCCCGAACCATCGCTTCCGCCTTTTCCTCGCTCGGTCCCCGTGTTTATAGGCGCGTTGAGAAAGAAGGTCCTCGTCGTTTTCCTGCCCGGGTATTTTGTATACCTCGTCGACATGCTGCACAGGCGGCCCTCACGCCTGCTCCTTGGTATGCAATCTCCGTGTTTCGGTAAGTCTGTGGTTTACAGCAGAAGAGAGAGTTTCAATTGCTGCTGCAAATAAGCGATGAAAGCTTGTGTGTCATTTATAGCGACTTGGCTTAATGGTAACTCTTCTGCAATGCAGGTGCCTTCACACCCGAAATGACGCTGTTGCCTCGAAAGGAGACGGAGTTGCCCTTTCCACGCGAAGTGTTGGAGGAGTCTGTCGACAATACGTCGGCTTCTGCTCTCCAATTCGGAGCGAGTGTTTCGAAGTACGACCCAGACGGGTCAGTTCTCAGCGCGCAGAGGCATGACTCGGGCTTTTTCAGCTCTCCGCCGTACGCGGGCGGGACAGAAAACGAAGACCGCAGTCATAGAACGCACACGGAAGACGGCAGAAGCTCGTCACCGGCGACACCGTGGCCGAAGCCAGCCACGCCCAATGCAGCGCCTGCAAGTAGTCCGACTCCTCTAGGTTCACCGCCTGTATCCAGCTCGCCGCATTTTGGCTCGCTGGGATTCACACCGAGTCTCTGCGGTGGCAGTGTTTGCTCGCCTGTTCGGCGTGGCTCACCTCCCTCAGCAATGTTGGGATCCCTTGTTGTGAACCAGAGGCCTGTCCTCGTCGACTTGACAACATGCACCGTCTACAACTACGAGCTCAGTGAAAAGAACTTCATGGAGTGGTTTCTTCACCGCGCGTCTTCCCTGCAACTCCCACCGCTTATGCATTACCTCATAGGCCACCTGCCCGAGGTTTCGTTGAGTCCGCTCGATGCTTTAAAAAAGTTGTCACGTTCGAGACCCGATGCCTTGACACCAGATGTATTCAAAGAATACTTACTCGGTATTACGCATGTGAAGATAAGGGACGGCTGCAAAAAAGGAGACAATGACAGCTATGAGCTGCTCAACGTGATTCCAAAGACAACCCTCACCGCTTCCTCTGGGTTGAAGACAGGACTCGAGCACTGCAGCGCGGACGTTAGACCACTTGTTCGCGGGGCTGGCGCTGACAAGGTTTGTTCACCTCTTTGACTCAACGCGTCGAAGTCACCCTGTTGGAAGCCCTTATTATGGTAGTGCTCCGTGTGTATTTTACCCGCGTCTTCCAGACTGCGGTAAGTAATCAGTACCGAGAAAGTCGTTGCAGCGGCGCCCGCTCGCAGAAACAATTTGATCTTTTGCGGGACATTTTTAGGGACCCTGAGTCACTGGGGGCCTGAGTTGTGCAACTTCCTTTACGCTTTGCTTACTGAAGAACAACGCCCAACAGGAAACAAGAGTCATAATTCAGGAAGAGTCAGCGTCGTGCACTCGCTTGGGAGTGAAAACAGCGGGCAACGCGTTCACACTGGTCAGACTACGGGAGCGTCTTGAAGAAGGAGAGAGGGAGGCGGGGACTTGAAAACCCACTTTACCAGGTCTGGTGAAGAACCACCCACCTGCAGTCAGCGCAGCGCGAGAATGAAATATGATTTCAGCGAAGCGCGGTGCTGCACTCAAACAGACATCCCTCTACTCACTTTTGTATTTTGTACCGTATGGGTATAGCCGAGCTTTGTACAGCATCCGTCACCTTCCTCCGCAGGTACTGTCGCTACCAGTGTTTTTGAACTTTGAGAGTGTTCACAACGGTGAGCTGACGGCAAAGCATTCCATGCGTTCTGACTCGAGCAGCGGCTCACCGCAGTCGGGAATGAAAATCTTTTCTCGGCTCAAAGAAAAGCTAAGCAAAGATTTTTCGGCAGCCAAGAATAATCAACCTGGGGTCGCGACGCTGCAGAAGGCGGTAGGTGATTGCTTTGAAGAGAATCTTGTTGAACAGCTGATACGCGGGGGCTCCCGAACTGAGGTTCGAAACGGTATAGAAGCAACGACACCTCCTATTTGGCAGAACTTCGCTCGGCCAAAAGCTGCAGCTTTTGTGGCCGAGTACCGCAAGGAGGTCGATAGAGCGGTAGAAACACTCGTGACCGAAATTCTCTCAGCTCTTCACTCATCACAAGCATGGCCGGACGCGAAGCCTTCGCAGCGTCATGTCTACAACGTTCTGTTTTCGATCTCAGTAGCCCTCCAAGAGCTTTCCTTTCCCCAATCGAAGGTTCTGAACGAGCAGCTGACGCTTGCTGCCTTTCAGTCGTGCACGAGGCGATCATTTCTTCAGCTTTTGAGGCGTGGTGTTGTTTACCTCGACGCAGATTTACTCGAGCATCTGAAAAAGGAGCAGTACCAAACTGAGTTGGTATGCAACACGGCTGAGTTTTGTTTGTGTGTGACACTGTGTGTTGAAGAATTAATGCTGGAAAACTGCTCACGAAAGCCAACTACATATGAGCACCCTCCGAATGCGCACCACACCAACCACAGCTGCCCGACGAAGAAAAAGACTTCTTTATGCAGTTGTCGTTGCACCTGGATTCTATGCAGCAGCGCATCGAAACCGTTGAAGAAGACCGCCTGTGCACGGAGTTTCTCCTCCAGCATTACCAAGCGCAGGCAATGAAGGAAGCCGAAGGAACGCATATTGCCGACAAATTCGGTCCCATCACCACCTTCTATCCGTTCGAGAGGCTGCGTTCAATGTATGCATTTGCTTGCTGATGACACAGTGCTCCCCCCTACCTACCTAGGTGTCCACAGAAAGTTGGACCACTTCACCGCCCAGTTCAAATTACGAGCGAGCTGATGAGATGTTGCCAGCAACGCATAGTTCAGTTCACTTACTTTGATGAACTCACACAGCTCCATTAGTCACTTTCCCTCTGGGGAACCTTTTTGAAAGGGTCCGCCCTGTAAACTTCATGTTCAATTGCCTATGGCGACAAAGTAGATTCTTAATGCGACGAGGTCGTTTACTTACCAAAAAGCGGATTATAATCCAGTTTGTCGCGATTGTTTTGTTGTATAAGCATAGCTGTCAGCCACAAGGTTGCCACATTGTGGCCCATTTAGCCACAAAGTAGCCACAAACCTTGTGGCTACCTTTGTGGCTAATTATGCAAAATTTTGGTATCACGGAAAACCGCGCGGAACTAGCTTTTTCGGCCAGCAAATGCATCTGAAACACATTTTCTGACGATTTTGACAGGTTTTTGGGCCAGGAAATGGGTTAGCTGCTACACCCTGGGGTCGGCATCCTGGTTGCGCACCCTGGGGTACCATTGGTAAACGGTTTACTAAACCGCTACTGCTACTGAAGTGGTAGTACACAGAAACATGCATAATTCAGGTTGGCGAGAGTGACAGACCCGTTCTACTTGCAAAGCGCTTACCATTTCTGTCCTGAAACCCTCTGAGAGGGCCTCTCAACCAGCGACCGGCGCTCTCCGAGCCTCTCGAATAATCCCAGAGGAGGAGTGGGAGAGAGCGGCAAGTACCGCCGCAGCCAATCAGATTTGAATGATGCTAGAAAGATGATAATAGTCAGGAGCTGGCGGATGGTGACTGAGCTTGAGCTCCCTGCCGCGGGCCCGTGCTGCCCTGCTGGACTGGTATTGTCGGCAAGTCAGCCACCAGGAGCCATTTCCCTTGTGCCCTGGCTGGGCCTGTGCTACAGGAGCCTGCGAGGAATTTCCAAGACGTGTGAGAGATTGCCCCCGCTACTTTTCTCGGATCTTTGGCTCCTCCTTGAACTCTTTCGGACGCTGATTGCAACAAGTGTAACAGTGCCACTCAGTGACAGCTGTTACAGGGAGTCAGTGTGCTCCTGCTGTACTATGCCTGCTGCCGTGCGAAGTTGCGAGCACTGTGCACTTTGCAAGCAAGCAAGCAAACTCGCTGGTGACGGGGTAGCTTGCACACCTAGAAGAAGAGCTGTCGTAATTGTGAAATGCTCCGCTTGCTGGGTCGTTGCTGTCCTGTTTAAACTTGGGTAACTTAGAATATCAGTGCGCATCGTCGCCGTTACTAGCAACCTTAGACCACGGTAGTACGGCTGTCACCTGCGTGGTTTGGTCCTTTGGCAGGAAAAGTTGGAGACTATGCACCCCGCAACTGAAACGGGTTTGCGGACAAGCGACCCTTTGAACTAAATTGATTCCTTGCCTGCTCCAAAACTTGTCAACAGAAGCAGTGGCAGCTTCGTACTGACTGCGGCCTGAAATAGCAACTTCGCTTTCGACGGGTTCGTCTTCCTCCGGTGCACTCTCTGACTCAAAATGTACCAGAATTGTGGCATTAGCATTGGTGGTGCGACCGTGTTGGCAAGATGCAGCAGTTTGTTGTTGTTTTCTGAACTTTTCAAGCCTTGAATCGCTTCAGTGCTGTATGAGATTACTGATAGAGTTGCCAACGTTGCCGCTGACTCGCGGCTGAGGATACGAGGCCAGGGCGAAGCAGCTTACCCAAGTATTCTGGCCCAAAAACCTGTCAAAATCATCAGAAATTGTGTTTCAGATGCATTTTCTGGCCGAAGAAACTAGTTTCACATGGTTTTCCTGGGTACCAAAAGTTTGCATAATTAGCCACAAAGGTAGCCACAAGGTTTGTGGCTACTTTGTGGCTCCCAATTAGCCACTAGTGGCTATCTTGTGGCTGACAGCTATACCTGCTTTGTAGGAAATACTTGAGGAGACTGCCAGTTGCGAAATCTCAAAGGAGGAAACCGACTCAGACGGGCCCCCCCTCGGCAATTGATCGCGGCAACCAGCGGAAGCGCACACACGACGCTGCATCGAGTCCTGGTACTAGTACGGCCTCTGCGACCGCTACGGTCGCACGACGATCGCGCACCCTGCTGACACAGCTCGACCCTCAATGACTGCCGCATCTCGCCGTGCCGCTCGCCGGAAGCGATAGAACGAGGACTCCGAATCCGGATCTGACTTTGCAGTGCAGCCGACGCGGGTTGCACCACGACGGAAGCGCGTCAAGTGTGACCCATCCGGCACGTAGCGAAAGGCAGGCTTTCTCATCGGCATGCCGGTCATTCCCACTATCGCAACGATATTCCAATCTCAAAGGAGGTAAATGTGCTGTAGCCCACACGAAACACAGGTAAATCTGGGCTCAGTGGCGGGCGTAAGCGTTCAACAAAAAAGATGAATGGAAAAACAATGAATTGAAATTAGAAAAAAGAAGCGAGGACATGAGCCACACACACTCCAAACAGATGGGAAAATGCGCCTTCCGATTCACGAGCTCGGTCGTACCTGGAACTCGCCGCACCTGAGTGGATGGCTCAGCATTTGTCTCCTCTCGTAGAGATGCGCGGCAGCAAGCCAGGGGGTGGAGACTAAGAGGTACTTCATCGCGATACGTTTTTTGTTGGCAGTGTCTTTGCAGATAGGCTGCACTTGCGTTTCTTTCGTGAGCCTCTTGCCGTGTGTACTTCTTTTCTTCTTGGTTTACTCTATTCGAAGCGAAGGTGGCCTTACTTGCCCTTTCTCCGGTGTTCATCGTTTGGATGCCACAATTAGTTGGCCCAACGGTTTCAACGAAAACGTTGCTTTACGAACATAAAGGAATTCCTTCTGTTCCCGCTATTACCGCGATCATGACAAGTTCCGCCGAATGCGCAGTGTTTCAGTGAAACGGCTAACGGCTATCAAGCCCGCCTCCAACACAAAGGGTGTCTTGCCCGTGCGAAAAACAGCCAAGGCCCACCCTGAAAGCAGACTGTCCGGTCTCTTAGCAGGAATAGACTTTCAGTTTAGTACGATCATCAGCACGAAATAGATTCCTCACCCAAAGGACTATCGTACGTCAGACCCATAGGAATTGCTTTTTCGGTGCCCGCAGAAGTTCACTCTGAAGGAGGCTACAGAGAAACGGTTCAAACATGAAATGTTGGCTTTTCGGCACCTTCTCTCGGTGGACCGGAGCAGCAAGCGAGGAGCCGACAACTCGCGACTGCAGCAGCAGCAGCACATAATCGGTGTAGAGAAGGAGGGTCTTGTCCTTGTTGCACGGTACGACTATGATGCAGCAGGAAGGTATCGGTCATACATTGATCTGTATGATATGCAGAACGGTGGCGCACGTACCACGCGGTTCAAACAAGCGTCTGACACCGCTAAAGATGGGCCCCTAAGCCTCATGTCGGCCAGTATAACACCGGATAAGTCGATCCTGGCCTTTACGGTTAGAAAGGACAAGAAGGCAGAAGACAGTCCGGGTCTTCGCCAGCAAATGGTGTTCGAGTTTGAATGTCGGCTCCTGGATAAAGGCGATCGGTATTTTGTTCACACACGACCAGTTGTTCCAAAGTATGTCTAGTTTTTTCTGACCCTTTTTCAAGCAAGGAAGTCTGAGTTGCTGTAGTATTTAGTTTTGAGAACCTTTGCTATACCCCGCCAGTGTGATTGCAAAGGGAAAGTTTTATGGAGTAGCCGGTGTCCCAAGTGCGGTACCGGGTTTGCGGGTTTGCAGGGCGCGCGGACCCGTTTCAGACGTCTCCAAGACACCGAGAAGCTTTGTCTACATTGACAACATGGAACCTTCTGCCCTCACCCGGGATTGCGCGTGTTTTCCGCTTCTACCATGTAGATACTGTCGGTTTTGCAGCGTTGCTTGCGGTTGTGCAATCACAAGGCTTGTTCAGGACAGCTGCTTATGCTTGTGCTGAGGCCCCGAATTGGCTCGTCTCGGCCTGTCCTGTCACCACCTCACAAGGTATCTCCTCGCTACCTAGTCGTCAAAGGGAGTATCCCAAGACCCGAATATTTCCGGACATTCGGACAGAAGTGCATTGAGCATACTCGCGGAACAAAACTGGGGGTTCTTGTCAGAAAGCCCATTCTTTGTAGTGTTCGTAGACAACGGTGTTACAACCGCATCGGCCCGCCGACTTTATACCGGCTTGAATTGATAGGCAGATAGAGTGTGGTACTCATTTGCATGCAAATGACGACATAGATATGCAGCAACAATCGTTGAAGGTTGACTACACAAGTACAAACTGCACCAAAGTACGCCCTGAGAGGCCATCGAACTGTGCATCATGGGAAAAAGCACTGCTCGCCCCCAGGAGATATGTACTAGAACCCCGACTAAATAATCCGCAGGCAACGACGACAATTCGCTCGATTTCAGTTCCTCTATTATGAGGATCAGAAGCGGCTGAGACCCGCCTATTTGTACTTCATTGACAAGGAAAGGATTGAGCTGTACAATCTAACCCTGAAGGCGTCGAAGGGTTCTCCAGTTATCTCGAGTCAACCAGAAAAGATGTTTTCGATTGTCGAACAGCACCTGTGGTCTCAGTTTCTTCCGCACAACAGCACTCTTTTCGTGCTTGCAACAAAGATGAAACCGCAGCGAAGAGCTGATGTACAACAGCACGACATCGAATGCTGGCTCAAGTGCTTTTTGCTGAAACCCAACTCGAGACCGATTCTGCTTTCAGACACGAATCTGACGCTAAAACTGACAGACAGCTGCTTTGTGTACCCAAGCGTGTACGACTCTCCCTGGATTAATGGGCACCCCGCACCGGACAAAAACCTTCGGCTGCAAATTGTGCCCATGCAAGAGCGCAGGAAGAAGGGTGACGACCGCAGCGCTGTCCTAGTTCTAGCCCAGCAGCATCCTCCGGAACTCGAAGAGCCAGGTTTCCGTCTGACACTCAATTGCTTGCAAACAAAGTTCTCAATAACCTTGACCATCCAGTCACAAGCTGCGCCCGCAACATTTGAGGAGCCCGTCTTTATTGGAGCTCTGAGAAAGTGCTTAATAGTTGTTTACCTTCCAGGCTATTTCCTCTATGTCATCGACGTGCAACACCGACGCCCGCCACGCATTCTTCTCGGTGTGTCGTGTCTTCTAAACTTTCTTTTTTGTATAAGCACGGTGGGCAAACTCCTTCTCAGAAGTTGTTGGATTTGCCCATTTTTTCACATCTTGAAAAAAAAAGAGGACTAACCGTACGGGACACACTTAAGTCGGAGAATTACTTATCGGAACGTTACCGATAAGCAATTTTTTGTTGCCGATAAACAATTTCCTGTTACCGATAAACAATTTTTGTGAAGAAGCAAAAACCGAGCCAGCGAGCTTTTTGTGAGTGGGTTTTATTCTCCAAACAAAAAGGGTTTTGCTCTCTCTTTTATTTTCCGCTAAAAGTTTAAAGGGGGGAACCATGCCACCGAAAATCGCGGTGTTGCAAAATCAGCTGAAGGAGAAGGACGAGTTGATAAGGCAGCTGAGGGAGAGGCTGGCTGAGGGCTCTGTGGACGGTCGGGGCAGGAGCAGAAGCGTCGGCAGCAGCGGAAGCTCCCGCAGCAGCAGTGGCAGCGGCAGCAGCCGCGTCAGTCTTGCACCGGCCCTGAAGCATGCGGCAAAGCCGGTGGCAAAGGTGGTGGCAAGGGCGGCGGAGCGTGCGGGAAGAAAGAGAAAGAGGGAAGATCCATCGGCCCTCTTCCCGAATCTGGGACACAGGGCGGTGGACAAGCTCGTCCTTGCGTACGACGAGTATCCCGGCATCTTCGCGATGCTCGACGCGGAGACGAGAAAGGAGCTGGCCGGGGCGGCGGAGGCTGAAGCGTACGCCATTTTGGACCGCTTTGTGGCGGTAAACTACGGCAATGACGACGACGTGGAAGAGGCGGACGATGCTGAGATGCTCGAACCCACAACCTGGCCGGAAAAGCCCTCGCCGGGGTGGTACTTCGTCTTCAACGAGGCGGTCGGGAGGTTGTACCCCTTCAGAGGAAACCCGGCGCTTCAGGAGAAGAGGGCTGGCGTGGTGGAGAAGATTCGGGAGCACTGGTCCTTGAGGGCTCCTGGTAACACCAGGGCCTGGACGAAGAAGGCGAAGGAGATCTCGACGAGCTTGAGGTGCACTGCGCAGTGTACACGACGAGGAGCGTGAGTGCGGGGGTAGCCATGAGGAAGGTGCTGAAGGCTGACAGGTGTTCGGAGAGGGTCCGTGCCAACAGGCGTCGCTTCGAAGCGGGTTTTCGGCGCCCAAGCAGCACGGGGGGAAAGGAGGAGCGGCCGAGGGCCAGAAGACAACTGTGTCGCGAGTTTTCGCGGGGGAAAATGCACGTACAAGGAGTGTAAGTTTTCCCACGAGAAGCAATGACTGCTCTGGGAAAAAAGAGCGGTGGCGCTGGAGAGCAAGGCTACGGGGGCCTCCGCAAAGCGGCAAAAGGCGAGCCATCTGCAGAAGTTAGAGCGGGTGGCCGGCGTGACAGGGTTAGCCGCGGCGCCACCCCTCCTGAAGCTGCGCGCTTTTGCGGCGGCGATGACCGGCCCGGGGCTGACGAGCAGACAGAAGAAGCTTGTCCAGGAACGCCTGCCGGGGCAACGCGGACGCCCTTTCTCAGTGGCGATGAGCACGGCAAGCGTGCAGAATTACCTCTGCACGCAGTTAAAGGTCCCCAGGGAAGGGCTCAAAAGCGCAAACATGGCCCTGGAGAAGATACGGCTGCAGCGGAGGGAGTGCCCGGGTCATGCACCCCCAATGACTTTCTCGCAGTGGGAAAGGCTGCGCGACCGACTACTGGCGAAGGGGAACGTGGAGCTCGTCGCCGCGGGGGCGTTGGCGTGGACCGGGGCATTACGGATGGCCGACTTGCGGGCCATAAACGTCACCCCAGACGTTATTCTTCCTCGGGAGAATACTGTGGTGATTCGATGGTACACCTCGAAGGAGGTGAAGATCAGCGGCGACCCCACAGAGAGATCGTACTTTCTCCCTTCGCGGCTAGCGGAGGCGGTCAGGACGTGGAAGCGGAAGGCACGGGGTTTCACGCAGGATGCGCGAGGCGAGGGCGATCTGCCCTATCATGCGGGACCACAGTCTTCCATGACGTCGTATGCGTTGAACCGGCAGGAGCTTCGGGAGCTAGAGGCGGGTGGCGTGATAAAACAGTGCGAAACGCGCCCGAAGACTACCTTAGGGGTATTTAAGATCCCGAAAAAGAATGGGAAAGCACGACTCTTGGTCGATGGGCGCAAGTTCGACGAAGCGACGGCGAGCATGCTCCCGCCGATCACACCTAGCCTGGGCGATCTCGAAGGCTTTGTGGTGGCTTGGGAGTTTTTCTGCACAGTGGACTTTCTGGGATACTTCTTCCAGCTGCCAGTCTCGGAAAAAGTGTCAAACCTACTGGGGTTTCGGACGCCCCACGGTTCGTATCCGTTTGTGGTGGCGGTACCGGGCATTTCGAGAGCGCCGTCGCTCGCGCAGTTAACGACGCGTGGTCTTCTTCGGGCAGCCCAGCTGGCAAGAAACTCCCTCGCCATTTACGACGACGTGGCGATTGGCAGCGGCAGGGAATCGGAGTTACGCGGCTATAGAGAGCGGTTCCTGCAAATATTGGCAGAAGCGAGGATTACTTTACGGGAGGAAAAATGTAAGCCCATCTCCGACCGGGCGTTTTCGACGGCGTTATGCTCGACCTGAAGAAGAAAACTGTGGAACTGGACCCCGAGTGGAGAAGCCAGGTCCTGGGCGAGAGGACTCCGGGTGTCCTGGCTTGCCGAACTGCCGCGCACCACATCGTGTGCTTGAGATGGGCGCATACCGTTATGCGGACATCGATGGCAGGGTATCCGGCTATTCTTCGGTTGGCAAGGCAGCTCAATGAGTACTGCCGGACACAGTGGGATCAGGTCCTGAGTCTCAGCGACGAGCTGAAGAGTGAGTTCTCTGATGCGGAGGCTTGGATGAAGAGCGTCAAACCTTGTGTGATTCGTAGAGAAGAGGCGTCCTGGCACGTCTGGGCGGACGCCAGCGATCACGGCGGTGCTTTGGCCATTTTGGATCCAGTTCGGAAAATCGTGCTCAAACGACATGCATGGATGTGGGCATCGTGCCTTCCAGCTTTCCTCCCTCCCACTCCGATCCGCAGAAGGGAGCTTGTGTGCTCGCTGATCGCGACGGCAATTTTCGAGGTGTTTCATGACAACGGCAATGCAGAGTCTCGGCAGCGGAAGCTATCCTCCCCGCATCCTCTCGAAAGTCGCATATTGGCAAAAGTGCACGCAGGTCTGTGCCCCGGGAGGATTGTGCGGACCCACTTGGTGGGGACTTTGAGCGTGGTAGCGGATCTGGATACGCGTCCGATGTAAAGCGGCGAATGCCAACGTGGCAGGCCTGCGGTGGCCAGTGGCAGGAAAGAGAGAAAGGGGGGGGCAGGCTCAGTGCTCCGCAAACCCCGGTCGCGTTGCGAGAACTTCCTGCGTCAGCACAGGAAGCGTACAGGCACACCAGCCCGCTGATGCTGGTAATGGCAAACGAAATCCTCGGCCCGCTGTGCCGGGAAGACAGCCCGCTGTGCTGTAAAACCTCAGCCCGCTGAGCTGAGAAGGCAGCCCGCAGTGCTCCCGCAGCCCGCAGCGCTGCAGCAGCCCGCTGTGCTGCAAGACCGCAAAGGGAAGGGGGGTGGTCCCGTGCACATCACAGGACCGACACAAGCGTGTCTCCCCAGCACCCTACTCGACAAAATCGTTATGTCTTCCTTCTTGGTTTAGCAATGCTTCTGGTGTTTCCTTCTTTGACTGGATTACATGGTTTGAACATCTAGTGCGGAAATAAAATGAAGAAGCAAAAACCGAGCCAGCGAGCTTTTTGTGTGTGGGTTTTATTATCCAAACAAAAAGGGTTTTGCTCTCTCTTATATTTTCCGCTAAAAATCCCACCCTTCCCGCCCGGTCGCGTTGCGAGAACTTCCTGCGTCGGCACAGGAAGCGTACAGGCACACCAGCCCGCTGATGCTGGTAATGGCAAACGAAATCCTCGGCCCGCTGTGCTGTAGAACCTCAGCCCGCTGAGCTGAGAAGGCAGCCCGCAGTGCTGCAGCAGCCCGCAGTGCTGCAGACCGTACCCGCAGCCCGCAGTGCTGCAGAACGTACGCGCAGCCCGCAGTGCTGCACACCGCAAAGGGAAGGGGGGTGGTCCCGTGCACATCACAGGACCGACACAAGCGCGTCTCCCCAGCACCCTACTCGACAAAATCGTTATGTCTTCCTTCTTGGTTTAGCAATGCTTCTGGTGTTTCCTTCAACAACAAAACTACGCACTTCTTTGACTGGATTACATGGTTTGAACATCTAGTGCGGAAATAAAATTATCGATAAATAATTTCTCGTGTTACCGATAAATAATTTTCTGTTACCGATAAGCAATTTCTGTTACCGATAAGTAATTTTGGTGTTACCGATAAATAATTTCTGTTACCTGGTGTGGTCGGTGGGCCAGTTCCCGTAGTTCCCCCGTAGTTCAACATGGGGGGGGGTGTCTTTTTTTTTTAGTCTCTTGTTTGTTTGCTGAGTGCTTCAGGTATGCAGCCTTGGGTCCTGGAGAGCATTTCCAAGCTACTTTGCACTTTTTCGTCACAAAATAAGGACAATTTCGGGTAATTCGAATTCGAGCGTATCAAGATCAAAGACCCCAGGAGACAAGCCACCTGGTCCAGGCCAAAATCGGTGAATTTCGGGGGGTAATTCCTTTGTGGCGACCACTTTCTGCAGTCGGCCCTGGGCGGAAGAGCTACAAAGGTGCAGTATTACGGCCCCAACTTGCGCAGAGCGGCCATAAGGAGGAGGAACTGAGGGCCGCCATCCGGTGGGCAGCCCTCACCGAAGCTGCCGCCCTGTGGGCAGCCATGCGCGAGTCCGAGCCGCTCGCGCTCACGGAACTGGGTTTCGCGGGCGATGTCTACCGAGCTGCGGGGCGGTGGTCGCCACCCGTTGAGAAACTCGGCAAAAAACGCAAATGTCGGGCACATTAGACCCCGAAACCCAAACTGCTGCCTCTACACGCGAAGCCCAGCACTAGTGTCATTTCAACTTCAAGGGTCTCCATAGGAAGTTTTCCCTGGATATGACACCGTGATGGCAGAGTGAACAGCGCAAGCCTTCAGGGCTGAAGGTACCGGGTTCGAACCCGGGCGAGGCACTTTTCCGGTCGACAATGATTTTCGGGGTTTGTAAAGTTCGGAAAACAGCAAAGTTCGGGCGAAACTAAGTTGCTAAGTTGTGGTGATGCAAAAGCAAAGTTCGGGCGACGAAGCTGGCCGAGGACACTTTTCCGGTCGAAAATGATTTTCGGGGGTTGTTGGTTTTCGGGGTCTACCATGCCCGAAACTTGCGTTTTTTGCAGAGTTTCTCGGTATTTGGGTCCCCTTGGGTAACGTGAGTCAGTCTACCAGAACTGAGCATCGCCCGGACTTGCTTCACACAAACTTTGCTTCCCGGGTCCTGAATTGTGCGGCAAATACTCACGGACCGAGAAAAACCCGGAGCGGGGAATTGACTGCTAGACAAACGCGTACGACGGTAGGCTAAAAAAGTGCCCCCGGGCTTCACCCCGACCCCCTAAAAAGTGGGGTTGACTCGATAGAGCTATTAGTCTCGGACCAAGTAAACAACGTCCGATTCCACTGATTTCGACTCACTGATTCGAAATCCGCTGGCTCCGTAGCAACAACAGATTTCGTCGCGGACCCGGAGCCCGATCACGAGCCTGAGGCTCGTGAAGGCCCGAGTGAATCTTGAGGACCGTAACCAGCCTATACTAACCTCGATGAGATGCCGGAGGCCGCAAAGCTCTTCTATGGCAAAACCCATCGCATGTATATGCGAAGGGGTAAGAAGCAGTGTCTGCAGGATGCTCTGATACGTGCTTTAGTCACACAGAAGTGGAGTGACACTGCATCGGAGGTAGCAGACAAACTTGCCCGTTTCGAAATGAAGCGGAAACGCGAGCAGGGTGGAGAGAGCAGCGTGTGTGTCGAACCAACCCAAGCTGAGAAGCGTCGTCCGCTTGTTCAGTCTGTTACCTTACCTACACGCACGTACTTTACAAAATTTCAAGGGTTTGCGGGTTCTTTTTTCTTTTTTACACAAAGATAAGATACCGTGGAGACCGTGATCCTTTTAGAACTGATCGAGCGAAAAACGA
This sequence comes from Diplonema papillatum, assembly GCA_030068145.1. Lineage (NCBI taxonomy): Eukaryota > Euglenozoa > Diplonemea > Diplonemida > Diplonemidae > Diplonema > Diplonema papillatum. Next base: position 18,293 of record JAPJBO010001892.1, read on the forward strand.
ACGAACGGGGCCGCTGTCACTTACTCGCTCGTGAGCGTGCTTGCGCGCGCGACCGTCACCCGAACTACTGGGTTGCCAGTCATGCGGGAGGAAACCAGAGTTAGGGGGCGGGGGAATACGTTCTAGAACAACCGGAAAATCGCCTTGAACTTTGATCGGACCGGAAAGAAATTTGGATAGGGATAGGAAATATTTTGGATAAAATGGCCGCCCCAGAAAATTTTGGATACTTTTCCTATCCAATATTTTTCCGAAGACGGTAATTTTGAAAAACATGTGGAAAAATGCAAAGATCTTTGTAAATCCATGTAAGCACCTGCTTTGTAGGAAATGCTTGAGGAGACTGCCCGTTGCGATAGATCAAAGGAGGTTAATGTGCCATAGCCCGGGTTTCTCCAGTAGTATCGAGCCGGTCCACCCCTCCCCCATCGAAGTGCATGCTTCTGTCTATCACAGTCTACCGCAGTCTATCACAGTCTATCACAGTCTATCACAGTCTATCACAGGCCATCAGGATGGGGTGGATCGGCTCATCATCATCAGTATACTTTGTGGCAGGCACTGAATGGCACTCAATACCTGCCCTGGCATACGATTTCCGAAGGAGAAGCCCTACGCCGTTCTTGGCCGCAACGTCACACAAATTCAACATTCTCAGGCTGCGAAACTGCTAGCATGGCACGACCGCCGCACGATGGAGGAGAGCCATTTAGTCGAGAACGCATTCCGGGAGAATTGGAATCCTCTCTTTCTTCACGAGAAGGAAGCAACTCGCCATCTTCAATGCCAGCCTCTTCTTTTGTCAATGTTGCATCGCCCCCTAGGATGTCTTCGGTTGCCACGTCCCGCTTTTCTGGCATAGATACATTGCGCGAAGCTGTCGTACCCCCAGCAAGGTCGCCATTGCCACCTGTGCTTGTGTTCCTCGTTCTATCACAGGGGCCTGTGCTTTGTGACCTCTCGAGTTGTGCGCTCTACTCGTTTGACATCGACGAGGATAACTTTCAAGACTGGTTCGCGACAGCCACACCGTCGGAAATCCTTCCCGGCATGCTCCACCTCCTCCTTGCACACCGTCCCGAGAGCTTTCAAACATTAACAGCTCTGGAGCTCGTCAAGTCCATTCCGTCCAGTTGTGCATCAGCCGAGCTATTCAAAGAGTATCTGTTAGGTACCAGTCACATAAGGTTACGAGATGCTGTTAAAGACCAAGATGTTCTTGAACTTGTTGAAGCATTACCCAAGTCAGCCCTGAGCCACAGATCGCAGTTCTTGAGTTGTCACGTGCAAGTTTCACGGGCGCCCGACGCACACGGGGAGAAAGTACTGTTTCTTCCGGTGCCCTTAAGCTTCGATGCTGTGCTGCAGCAAGATTCACCAACGGGGTTCTCGAGTCTTCGCTCCCCAAAAATTGACAGCCAGTCTATGCTGCACCATGCGCGAAGGGATCAAGGGTTGCTCTCCCTGTTCAAAGGCTTCACGTCACCACTGCAAAAGCATGAAGCGAATCACGACCGGCCATTCCACGAAGCTGTAAGTGACCGACTGGAAGATAACCTGACGGATCAATTGGTGCGAGGGACTGCTGTGACTTCATCACGAAGTGGAGAAAACATGATGTCGCCTTTGGGTATCACATGCTCGCGCCTCCGGGCTACGGAGTTCATCCGCCGCTACAAGGACGAAATTGTGAAAGTCACCGATGTTTTGATCAACGAATTCCAAAAGTACTTCCATGCACAGAGCGTAGCACCGCCTCACATTTATTCTGTGTACTTAGCACTATCCGTTGCGCTTGAAGAGCTCTCTTTTCCTCGACCGGAAGCCCTGAATGAGTATCTGGCTACAGCAGCTCTTCAAGCATGCAGTCGAAGGAGCTTCCTTCAGCTTCTTTCAAGTGGATGCATCTTTCTCACGAGTGAACTCCTGAAGAGCCTCAAACAGCGAATAGAGCAGGTTTGTCTTCAGCTTTCTTCTACGATAGATCAACAACTACCCTTGTCTGTGAAACTTTGATTGCTAGTCACACCTTTGAGCACGAGCTTACCGTACATCACATTTCTTTGCACAAAGTTGGTATCTGGCAGCCACTAGTTGTAAACTCCGTGCATGGTTACACTCGCAGCCCTTGCATTCGTGACAAGCATAAAGAAGTTGAAAGGCAGACGTGGAAGATCATATTACGAAGTGCCCGCCAAATTGCAAAGCATCCAAAAACAGGTATCGCCAGATGATACGAGGTTTCTTGTGCAGCTATCTCTTCACTTGCAGACACTGCAGCAAAGAATTGATGTTGTCGAGACCAGCTTCGATTTCTTAGAGGGATTTTTGCTGCAGCACTATGAAGCCCTCCTGCTGAAGGAGCCTACCGTGCGAAAAGAGAGTCACCGTGAGAATGACCGAATGAAGGCCCCAGTTACCACGTTCGTGCCCTTCGAAGCACTGCGATCCAGGTTTGTAAGATTTTGTAGCTTCTTTTTAAAGCAGGTTTTCTGTTCTGCTATACGTCACCCGCACTGCCCACTGAAGCAACTGCAATTTTATTGCGGAAGGACACGAGGCAGCCCAGAAAAGCTGTATCAGAAGGATGATAGGCCGTGATCGCCCCTGTTTTTCCATGCACATCCACAAGACGCCCTACATGAAGGAAGTGCAGCTTTTCAGGATAGTAAACCCTGTCCCTGCGTGAAGCGTTTCAGGGGCAAAAAAATCTCCCCATCGGTGCTAGCGTGGAGGCCCCTTTCGTAGCAAGGCCAAAAACAGGAACCACAGCAGTGATTTATAAGGGGGGTCTTACGTGGGGGTAACCCCCCCCAGTGATTTGTATATGGGTCTGGAGCTCGGCGGGAGGGCCAAAGGGGGTGGCGGGAGGCGAGACGTTGACTACCAAGTCTAATTAAATTTGGAATCCGAAATTGGATGTTGACTACCTATTCTAATTAAATTTGGAATCCAAATTGGATGTTGACTACCAATTCTAATTAAGTTTGGATCCAAAATTGAACGTTGACTACCAATGCTAATTAAATTTGGATTCAAAATTGAACGTTGACTACCAATTCTAATTAGATTTGGGATCGGAAATTGGACGTTGACTACCAGTTCTAATTAGATTTGGGGTTTGGCATCAGACGTTGACTACCGGTGTAATTGAATTTGGAATCAATACTGGTGCGGAAATTCTTCGCTGTACCTTACCGTGCGCTGGGGGGCGCTGCCCCCCAGACCCCCCCTCTCTTACAAATTAGCTTAACCATTTCGTCTGATTCTTGTTCCAACACTGAGGTTGGGTGGGTTGGGCTGGGCTGGCCTGGTAGTGCTTGCCTCGTAACTACCAACTATAATTAAATTTGGATCCGACATTAGACGTTGACCACCAATTCTAATTGATTTTGGATCCGAACTTAGACAATTCTAAGCTTCTGTACTTTATTGGTGGCTTGCCGTGGCTACCCTTGAAGGAAAGCGGCTCCGGGTTCTGCCCGGAAACACCTCGGGTGAAGAAAAAGAAGTGGTGGGATATCAGATCAGAAAAAGAGAGAACGAGTATAAGTATCAGCTAAGAGAAGCGTGAAGGGGGGTCCATCCCCGCTCTCATTCGAGTATGGATGACGTCGACGCACTGATCGCCAGGGCATCCGCCTTGGCTGGGAAGTGCCATGACAAAAAGACGAGGCAGCAACTGCTGTCTATCTTAGACGTCATCCTGTCCTTGGTCGAGACAGGGATGGCCGGATCGTCGCCCGCACCGCTTGGCGCCCAGAAACCCGCGCCCCCTTCGACGCATGGCTCCGGGGCACAAGAGGCTCGACCTCCGGTATCCGAGAAGCGTTCGGTGTCCGATAAGCGACCGGTATCCGAGAAGCGACCGGACCCCTCCACCGAAGATTCATGGGCGGAAAGGATGCGCCGCTCTACATCGACGAAGCAACCGCAGGTGCCTAGCACGTGGTCGGAGAGGACGCGCCGCACCCGTCCGAAGGCCAGTATGGTCTTCCATGACTGGCAAGTGGCGAAGGTCGGGTCTACCGACGAGTTGAGGAGCGGAAAGGGCGGCCTACTCGTGGCTGCAAGTGTCGAAGATGCGGAATCCGCATGGGGTGCGGCCCTCGACACCGTCGCGGTTTACCCCGAAGCGAAGGTTGCCGTCGTCTGCAGCGTTCCGTGGGACGGTTCGGTGAGGCACCTCGTCACCTTGTCTGACGGCGGTCATCAGGACGTATGGTCGCGGTTCCAAAACCTGGCCCTGCCCACGGTGCATTGCAAAGCAGTCGACACCCTCCAGCCGACGACACAGGTTTGCCTGTTCCAGGTGCGCGCCGCCTACGTCCACGCGGCCACCTGGGATACCGCGATGAAGGCCGCACAATCTGTGCGGATTATGGCGAAGAAGGCCGCAGAAGCGGAAGGACTGCGCATGGATTGGAGCGCAGTGTTCACAAAGGTGCACCGCCGGCAGGGGGTGTGTGAGGTGAGCGTGCGCGTCCCGATCGTTGACGTGCAGAAGCTGCTGCGGAGCTCCGGCAAAGCCGGAACATTCTGGAAGGCCTTGTCCTTCGTCAACGGGACGGACACCATGCCGGCGGTGTGGGTGAGTGACTGCACCCTTGAAGAGGCGCGACGGCTGGCGGCACTGACTCCGAATACGTTCGGGGTAATCGCGGGCACAAAGACGGGTGTCTTCGGCATTCGGACGACCCCGGAACACGTTGCCGCCACCGAATCCGCGGTCGGAAAAAAGCTGTCGAAGCGCCAACTGCGTGGCGACAAATACGTGGTCACCACCGCGTGCGCTTCGGAACACGCGACCGACCTCCTTGCCGCCTGCGCTGCTGCCGGCTGGAAGGTCGAACAAGCCGGGGCCTTCAAGCGACAAGGTAAGACCGTGTGCATCGTCATCGCCGACACGGGCCCACCTGCACCCGTGTTCTTCCGGCTCGATCGCGCGTCTATTTCGATAAGGAAATACGACCGCTCCACTGACGCGAGGCAACGGAAGGGATTCTCCACGCAGTGTCAGCGGGAGAAGGTCAAACTCCCACCCGAGTTCTTCGCTAGCCTCAACGAACGGCCCGAGCCGTCTCCGGGCCAAAAGAGGGGACGCACAGAGGATGAGACAACTGAGTCCCAGGAAAAGCTAGCACGGGTGGACGGCAAGGACAACATGGTCACCGACTGCCGGCACACCAGCTGGCAGGAAGCACACTCGAACGCCGAAGCTTTCCTCTGCGTGGTCTGCGCCAAAGGCATGCAGGTCGGACAAGCCAAGCGGCTTTGCGCGCACGGCCCCTGCCAGGCTGCAATCTGTCACGCATGCTGGACTAAGTCGCGGGCCACGCCGCCAACTTCATCTCCCTCGCCCGCGCAGGCGACCGCCGACGTCCCCCCCCCGGAGTCACAATGGTGATCCACGCCAACGATTTGTCCCCCCAGCCGACGAGAGAGTTCTATCTGGCCCTCGTAGCGTACGCGCTTCTCGTGACTCAAGGTATCGAACCCAACCCTGGCCCTCCACCAATTCGAATTGTGACTATAAATGTCACGTCCTTGATGAAGAACCTGTACCTCCTCATCTGCATAGCGGCGGACATCATCTGTGTTCAAGAAACGAAGTTGACGAGTGCCGGGCAGAGAAGTATCCGGATGGCCCTGAAACAAGCCGGCGCCCTTGATGTATGGCAACCCTTCTTCGGCAGCTGCTGTGTTGGGCGGAAGTGCGGCAACAGCGTCCCATCCCAGGTTACAGGAGGTAGTGCAGGAGTCGCGATTTTCGTCAAGAAAGGCTTGCCTGCATGTATCGTCGAGCCTTTTGACGCAGCCGAGCAACGTGCCTACGAATCGGCCCGCTTCTTGCATGTACGTGTCGCGACAGGTGTAGGTAAAGGAGCCGTACACGTGGTGTCATTGTACGGTCACTGTGGCATTTCCGAAAAACCCGAGCGGGAAAGGTTGATCGAGGGATCCCTGTGGGGATTGCGCCAGCGCTTGGGTGCTGTGCCCCTTGTCGCCGCCGGCGATTTCAACACGACCCCCCTCGGTTCCCCGGCGCTCCGATTCGCCTTGCGCAACGGCTGGTCGGACTCTGCCGAGCTGCAAGCTGAAGCCCTGGGAAGTCCTGCAGAGTTTACATGTTACCACGGTCAGCCGTCACGCATCGACCTTCTTCTCACCAACGAAGTCGCTTCTGCCGCTCTCGGTCGCGTGGAGACTTTCGAAGCCGGCCTCCCTACGCACAAGGCGGTCCGAGCCACCTTTAATCTTGCAGTATTCCAACAACTGAACCCGGTACTCCGGTACCCCCGGGCAATTCCAAGCACCGGGCTGAGCGGCCTGGACGACCCGAATGCCCTCCGGAACGTCTCTGAGAAGTACCGCCTCGGGGACCCTTGCCCCCCCGGGCTCGAAGGTAGCCCCCGGGTGAACTTCCTCTGGCAACGGACTTCGCGAGCTGCGGAAGAGTACCTCATCCTCAAATCCGGAATCGAAGGCAACCTAACCGGGTACTGTGGCCGTGGCGTACGTCGGGAATTGAACTCTCAGCGAGTATCGGCGAGGCCGTCCCCTGAAGGTGCGGGAGCCGATACAGCTTCTTTGAAGAGAGCCAGGTGTCTCCTTGGGCGCATACGGGAGTACGCAGCCGCCAGAGCCAAATGGGAAAGCACAATCGTCTCCCCTGGCCCTTTGCCCTTCCAGCTTGAGGGACAGTGGACGAAAATACGCTCCTTTCGAAGTTTCGTGTTGCTGCGCACGGATGGGAAGTGTGCTCTGCCACCCGAGCCGCCGTCAGCGAAAATCGGAAGAGGCCTCGCGTTTACCGTCTCAGGACTGTGTCGTGACCTGGCGCATAGCACGCTAACTTCGAGATACCTGAAGAGCGCGAGGAGTCAGCGGGAGCTTCGCGACCCCCTGGGGAAGGAATCGTTCGCTTGGGTGAAGAAAGACGCGCCATCGGGGTTATCGTTTGTAACTGGGGCCGATGGGCGGCTCACTGCGAACTTGGCAGAAGTTGACGCGTTGGTGAGGAGGAGTTGGGATCCAGTGCTCCGCATGTACGCCGAGAAGAGGGAACCCGAGTTTGCCCCTTTCTTCCAGGAGTACAAAGACTTTATCACGCAACACCCATGCAATCTAAATCCGATCACGGCCGAGCGGCTTCGTCAGGTGGCGAAAAAGAAGAGCGTACAGACGTCTTGCGGTGTCGACGGCTGGCGCATGCGTGAAATCGCCGTTCTGCCGAATGCAATCCTGGAAAGCTTTGTCGCGGTGCTCAACGAGGTAGAGGAAACCGGCTTCTGGCCCGACGGAGTCCTGGACGCAATGGTCACCTTAATTCCTAAAGGAGAAGGGAGTGATCCACTGAAGCTGCGTCCGATTACTGTCTCGAGCGTGGTATACCGACTCTGGGCTAGCGTGCGCCTACAGGATGTCATGCTCTGGCAAGAGCTATGGATTCACGGGTCGCAACATGGTTTCCGGCACGGCCACTCCTGCGACGACGTGGTCATGGATATCGCCCTATCGATAGAGGAATCACTGACAAACGGTACACCCCTGTGCGGGGTCGCACTCGACTTTGCCAAGTGCTTTGACCGCGTCCCTCAGGCCCTGGTGCTCGACTTGATGGAGGCGCTTGGGCTTCACGAGCGTGTGCTGGCACCCTTACGCCACATATACAAGCACCTGCGGCGTCGCTTCCGGTACCCCTTGGGAGTCGGCGAGATGTTCACTGTCACCAACGGAATTCTCCAGGGCTGCCCGATATCAGTGGTCCTGATCAACGCGCTCCTCTCTGTTCTCTCGAAGGCCTTGGTCAGCCGAGCTCGGGTGAGTCCGAAGTCGTTCGCCGACGATCTGTACCTGCTGTCGCAACTTGCGAGGCTACTCCAAGAGGGAATTCGAACCACAGAGGTGTTCGACAGCCTGACAGGCTTTGCCCTCAACGAGGACAAGTCGGTCTCCTTCTCGACGTCCCCAGAGCCTCCTCGCCTCGTGATCGGTCGCAAAATAATTCGATCGAGCAAAATAGTGAAGGTTTTGGGTGTCCCCCTGGGCACAGAGGGACCCGTTGACAACCGCAGGGCCAACGCCACGGTCGAGGCCGCGGCCAGACTTGAGGCGGCGCCGCTCATGCATCGCA
>JAPJBO010001893.1:0-26415 GCA_030068145.1 Diplonema papillatum
TATCCGACGGAGAAGGAGTGTGACGCCGACGCTGACTGCCACTACGACGTGGGGTCGTCGCCTGCCGTGTGCACGCCGCATTACTGCCGAGGGTTCACGTCGGCGAAGGATTGCGATTTGGACGCGGAGTGCATGTGGGAGCAGAAGGACCAAAAATGCGTGGAGAAGGACTGTTCGAAGTACGACGGCGACCGGTGCGCGTGCGAAGAAGAGCAGACCTGCTTCTGGGACTCTTCCAAAGCAGACGGACGGTGCGTGAAGGAACAGTTCGGAACGTGCCCTGTCGTGGACGTGATCCTCCTTCTGGACGGATCGGCTTCGATGAGTCAGTCGTTCACACGGCACCCGCACGGATTCTACGCCATGATGGAGATGCTGCGAGACTGGATGAAGACGCTGCCTTTGACCGGGGAGAAGAGCTCCGTGGGTGCCGCTTCATCTGCCGCAAACGGTGGAATTCGGGTGGGTATCGTGCAGTTCAGCGGCGAAGCGCCGGTGAAAGACGCAGTCAGGACCCCCCCCGGCACGGGAACTTCGGGTGCGCTTTCCGGCGACCTGCAGGAGTTGATGGACGACGTGACGTGGCACGAGAACAACTTCTTGCAGGGCGGAACGTACATGGCGACCGGGCTGCAGTGGGCCGCCGACATGTTCAACGCGTCGCCCTTGGGACGGAAACGCGCGCTCTTCATCATCACGGACGGGAAGATCAAAGACGCCGACGGGATGACGGCAGCACGCACAATGCTCGACCAAGAATCAGTCGAAGTGTTCGGGGTTGTGCTGCGGAGGCAGATCACGCACACGACGACCGACACCGACGCCGAGACCGCGCTGCGACCGTTGACGTCGGACGTTCACGACGATCACTTTTTGAACCTGCAGATCGACGAGTTGCCGGAGCAGGTGCTGGACGGGATCTGCGACCCGAACTCCGTGTGGGGGGCGATCCTGAACCCAGGGGCCTCGGCTAGCGGCCGTGCGCCGTGCTCGCAGCATGTGGACCAGAGCACGTGCTCGCGGGATCCTGGGTGTGTGTACAGCAGCGTCGGGTTGTCGTGTGTTGACTCCGCGTGTTTGAAGCACTGCGACGAGCTGCAGTGCGACCAAGACACGGCGAACAACTGCTTCTGGAACGGGACAGCGAAGGCGGAAGGGTGCTACAAGCAGACGGTTTGCCCGTACCCGGATGCAAACGTGTGCAACGCGGACCAGTACTGCGAGTGGAACTCGACGTCGTCGCAATGCGAAGAAAAGGAGTGCACGCAACCGACCGAACCGGAGTGCGAAGCGGACGCTGCGGGGTGCGAGTGGATTGCGTTGAACGCGACGTGCGCGAAGAAGCCTTGCAAGTACGACGACGAAGCCTCTTGCGCTGCGGATGGTGACTGCGAATGGGACGAGTGCAGCGGGTCAGATGCGACAGGAGGGTGCGAAGTGAAGCGCTGCGTCGGTTCGGACATGCAAACCGAGGCGGCCTGCCAAGCAGACCTGCACTGTGAGTGGTCGAACAACGCGTGCACAGCATCAGCCTGCGGGAAGCACAGCAGCGGCGAACGGTGCTGCAACCGAGAGGAGAACTGCAAGTGGGACGTGTCAGCGAGCCCAGCCCTGTGCGCTATCGAGCATTGCGCCAAGCTCAACGGGCAAGAAGACCCGTGCAACAGCGATCCTGGTTGTGAGTTCGAAGCGACGTCGAGCACGTGTGTGAAGCGGGAGTGCGTCGGGAGAGACGCGTGTGAGTGCCGTGGAGACCCGGAGTGCTACTACAACGCGGAAAATGCGTTTTGCACGGAGTCGGAGTACGGACTGTGCCCGACGATGGACCTCGTGATCGTCGTTGACGCGTCTGCAAGCACGGGCCAGGCGTTCGGTCGCCACCCACACGGGTTCGTCGGAATCATGGAAGTCCTGCGTGACTGGATGCGGGAACTCCCGCTCTCAGGCGAAGCATCGTCGGTCGGCACTGCCGCCGCCGCACAGCAACGAATTCGTGCTGCCCTGATCCAGTTCGCTGGTACGGACGCGCAGGGTACCAGCGCCGGTGAATCCCGCGCCACGAGCGCGCCAACCGGCACCGGTACCGGTGGCCGGCTTTCCGGCGTGCTCACCGAGCTTGAGGCGGACATCGACTGGCACGAGGACAACTTCTACAGCGGCGGGACGATGATCAAGAAGGGGATCGAACTGGCGGTGACGGCGTTCGGGCTGTCGCCGAAGGACGGCCGGAAGAAGGTGCTGCTGATCATCGGCGACGGGAAGCTGGTCGACGCTGACAGCTTGGCCCCTTCAAGGGCCGGTCTCGAAAAGGCTGGTGTTGAGGTATCGGGTTTCAATGTTTTATTTTTGGATAACCCCCCGGAACTGCATCGAATTGCATGCTGTTGTCTGTCATAGTCTATCGGAGTGTACCAGGTGCGAGAGCAAAGTGCACCAGAAGGTGAAGTGCGCGCCCTCAAACGGAGCAAGATTATCCCACTCAAGAAAAATATCCAAATTTTTCTGGGATGGCCATTTTGTCCAAAAATCTTTCCTTTCCAAACATCTTCCGGTCCAGAACGTATTTCCCCGCCCCCTAACTATGGTTTCGCTCACGCGCCTTATGAGCCACTCGAAATCCTTGGCTGAGAGCGCTTTGGACGCTCCGACCCAGCGAGTCTGGGGCTCGGTTCGCGGCCAGTACTAGGTAGCAACGGGGATGCTGATGGTTGATTCGCGCTTTTGTTTGTACGCGTCAGGGGAGGATTAGCCTGTTAGTGAGTGATAGTGAGTGAATATGGTACGATGCCAAAAGGGGGGGGGGGTTTGGGCAGATGTTTTATGGCATAGTAAGATACTGGGCATGTGGGGTATGGGACCCATATCCCCCCAGAAACCATTTTTTCGGGCCGGTTTTGGGGCCAAAGCGGAGAGCCTTTTTCTGAGCGCAAAACTCTGTTTCTGTGGGTTTCGAGGCCCCGCACGGTGCACTCCAGCACTGTGTGGGGGTATTAACTGTGCGGCCAAAGTGTCGGGCGTGGGCACACCTGCTAGATCCAGTGTGACACCCGCAAATCCAGTGTGAAACCCACTGTACACCAGCTAAAACAGTTCCCCAAGTTGGATCGAGTCACCTGTCGTCCAACGCAAATCAATCATCAAGGAGGCGAGGCCCCTGGTTGTTAAAAAAGCTGACCCCAGGTTCTTCTGGCAGTATTGGCAACTTTTATTGGCAGAAATCGGCTTGTCGGATCGAAAGAAGTGAGTTTGCTGCTGGTAACCTCACGAAGGCGATGGTTAATCGTGTTCCCTTCTGCAGGTGTCGCACACGTCCGGCCAGGTGTTCGAACCGGGCACCACGTAGCTGGCGGTACGTGGTGTACGACACCTTTGCCGTTAGTTGGCCTTCTTCGTCCACCAGCCTGTGCTAGAAGGATTTGTGCGACGAACGTCTTGTGCACGACAGCTTTTCCGTGACCCACGACGTCGGTGGTTGCCTCCACGAGATCGTCGAATGCCTGCTGCCTCATGGGTCACCTTTGTCGGTCGCCCTCTGTACAGAGACCCCGGGCGCAATCGGGTCAACTCCTGCAGCTTTCATCAGAAAGGCTCTCGTCGCTCTAAAGTGTCTCCGCATGGAGCCCTGTGACCTATCGTACTTCGTGTGCGTCTTGCCTTGCAAATTTTTGAGCCAATTCTTCGAACGAAACGCATTTACGAGTCACGCATTCTGAGAACAGAGTTAAGTTCCTGTTCTGGGTGGGTGCTGCCGCCGTAGCCATTGTACAGTCGTAACCCTACCTGGGGCCTCAAAGTCCACAACAACTGAGTTTTGCGCTCAGAAAAAGGTTCTCCGAGGGCATTGGATTACAAAATCGGCCCGAAAACATGGTTTCTGGGGGGAGGTATGGGTCCTTTACCCCACATGCCCAGTATCTGACTATACCAGAAAACATCTGCCCAAATCCCCCCCCCCCAGGGGTGGCCCTAAGCGGCCAGATTGCGGAGTCGTTGGCAGAATCGGACCTGACCCCCCACCCCCCCCCCCACAAATGGAACCGATCGAGAACATGTATTACAGTCTTGCGCAGAATCCTCTGAATTTCCGGGGGTTCCTGAAGGAGTTCTTGACGTACTTCGTCCTACTGGTAAGCTCGCGCTCGGGGAGGAGCCAGCTCAGCCAAGACAGCCGAAGGATAGGGGCTGAAACAATCCTCGCCATGCTCCCAATGTTCTGCGATGCGCGACAGCACGACGCGCACGAGGCTTTGGTTGCAATTCTGGATAGGACAGACAGCTCCCTTGGGCCGGACGAGACGACGGAGGCTTGTCCGGATTGGCGGCTTTTCCAGACGTGCCTGGAGAACACGATGACGACAACAACACGATGTATCACCTGTGGCGCCACATCCACCCGTCATCAACTGGTACGGTGTCTTCAAGTCCCTCGTGGAAGGCCGGTGGAGGACGCATTCTGTGTTCGTGGAATTATGAATCCGGAGAGGAGGTGTGACTGCGGAGCTGCTGGATCCGTTGTGGAGACCATGAACGTGCATGTGGCGTCCGAGTGCCTGCTGTTGCAGTTCGGCATTTACGCAAGCGATGGTGCGAGACTACGGAATGACGCTTCCCTACCGCTCCTCCTGCGACTGCCGGACGGCACACTACGCCTTTCCGCGGTGGTTGTACACACGGGACAAAATACGACAAGCGGCCATTTTGTCACATACGTCTTGCAAGGGATGCAATGGACGCTTTTCGATGACGAACGAGTCTTGCACGTCGACAACGTTCCTTGGACTGACATATACCTCGCCGCATACGTACGAATCCCCAATGCGTCCCACGAGGTGGTCGAACGCTTGCCATCACCTACTATGATGGCAACAACAGTCCCACCGCAGGTCCCGCTGATACCTTCTAGTCCGCCCTGTACCGACGCGAATCTGGAATCTTGCCAACCCATGCCCCCCGACGCCGCTTTGGCAGCACACGACCAGCCACCTGAACAGCCCAAGGACCCCCCGGAACTGCGCTGCAAGCGCTGCTTCACCGACCGCACCAAGGACGGTCGATTGTTCCGGGGCCTCAGAGGCCTGCGTGTGCACGAACGTCTCTGCACGTACGTCAACTTCGGGGAGTGATGTATGCCCTGCGGAACAGCCGGAATCTCGGCCTAGCGGGGCTGAGTTCAGGTACGGTGCCCACTGTAAATAAGAGGACGCATTGCTGAAGTGCTGCGTCGGCGAAGTTTGCTTTTCGTGCCGCGTCTGATGACGACCTGCCGACTTGCGTTTAATGTACTGGAGGTTCGTTAAAGACCGCCTGGCCGTGTGCTAGGCGTAGTTTAAGGTTGTACTGATCTACAAACAACCACTTACGAGCTTGTCAACCCCACCGATTTTCTATCTTCTTTCCCCCTCCCCCTTTTCGACGTTGCTGTTGACTAACGGTTAGGTCGGACCCTTCCCCGGTGAACATCCCATGAAAGTAACAGTGTTGACTTAGACCGATACGGGCTACATGGCAACCCCTGCTCAACATGTATGCACGTGGGGGGCCCAGGGCCACATTCATTGCGAATGTGTTCGTGGTGTCGGTCGCAGAAGTCTTTTGTTTTGGCTAGCCAAAGAGAGAAAAAGAGCGAAAGAGTACGTACAGTAGTGAGTAGAGAAGAGAACGAGTGTAAAAGAAAGGAGGTAGCACGGACTACCAGGCCAGCGGAGACCACCGCAAAAAGAAATTTTCTTTCCCCTACTTCATCCCACAAAACCAGCACCAACAACAACGACCCCCCCCTCCCCCACCCCCCCCCAGGGTGCGCACTAAGGGACGTTGCCCCCGTTGCACGTTGCACCCCCCTTTTTGGGGGGGGGGGGGGGGGGGTCGTTTTGGGGGCTGTTTTTGGGGTGTTTGCTTATATGGTCATTTATGCCCTGCCCCTCACCAGAGCTATTCTTGTCTGAGTTTCTTAAACCCGCACAAGCTCGAACAGGCAGTCCGTGCGCGGAAAAAAAAAAAGGTCGAAAGACACCAATCTGTACGCCCATTCGGGATCGTCGGAAACACAAAAACACGTGTACCGCCCCACCCGCTTCGATTTCAGCCACACTAGTCTTTCCAAAGGGAATATCGACTATGCCTGCGAAAAGCTCCCCTAAGGTCCAGCCGAAGCCGAAGGCTCAACCTAAAGCTCAGCCGAAAGCTCAGCCGAAGACCCCAGGTACACAGCGCAAACGGCCTCGCGCCGAAAGTACGGATAGCAACAGCAGCAGCAGCAGCGCCTCGGTTGCAAAGGCGCGACGCGGAAGGAAGAAGGTGGCGGAAACGCTGCGCGTCGAGGCCTTGTCCCGCGACCTGGCATTGACTGGCCCCAGCGTTCTCCCTGTCACGAAACCACCAAGTAAGAGCCCGGAACAACGATTCATCGACCGGATCAAGAAAACCGACCCCGGGCTGGCTGGGTTCTACGGGAAGCGCCAGCTGTGACTGCTCGACTTTGCATGTCTCGTGCTCATCATGCACCCATATTTGGTACTGGGACCTTGTCTGACTGGCATAGTACGCAACGGTCTGCCGAGTGGACAAGCTTGGACAAGTTGGACTCCAGTGGCCGGATCATGCTGGTGACATCTGCTGCCTCACGAAGGACACTGCAAACGACCGATACGGGCCACCGACTGAGGGACACGCGCCGGAAACCCAAAACTGCAGACATCCACATCCCAAGAACAACATCGCACAGGCAGGGCTCTCGCGGGGGGGTGATTTAGCCCTAAAATCACCCCAAAAAAAAAACCCAAAAAAAATGGGGGGGTGATTTTTTAAAAAATCACCCCCCCCCCCGAAAAAAAAAAATGGTCCGGGGTAGGGCTGGGGGGTGTACTACACCGTGTAGCGTACACGTGTTGATCCAGGGCTGGGGGGTGTGGCTGTCCAGGGGGGGGGGCTGTCAGGCGCTGTCGGGTAGGGCTGTGTCGAAGAGGTGCCCACGGCCAGTAGGTAAGTGACAAGGAATCCATATCCATACCTCCAGGGACGAAGAAAGGAAGAGGAGTACACCGCAAGAAAAGGCACTAACCATGTCTCAAATAGCTCCTCTGTTCACACAAAAAACGGTGAAGCGTCGAGCACCTGAGTCGTACAAAGTCGCTTACAAGAAGAAGAAGCACACGGTCACGGTGTCGTATGACTATACGAGCTGGAAGACCGACGACATCCTGCTGCAGGCCCTGGCGCGGCAACGACAAACACCGCCCTTCCAAAACGTGATCGGTCAAGGACCTGCTTGGCCGGGGAAGGAAAAGGCTCTCGCGCTCATCAAAGCTCACGACAAGAAGCGGGACGGGGTCGTGGCAACAGGGGCTGCGGTGGCCGCAACCGGTTCGCAATCAGCACTTGTTCTCGGGGGCACTGCTACCGGTGCAGTTCCGCGTCTGAAGCCGCCTGACGAAGCTGGGATCGTCTTCCACCCGCACCGTTTGATGCACGAGTCAGACGAAGAGTCGTGCAGCAGCAACGATTCGTTCGTGAGAGCACAACGGGAACGTGTTGCAGTTGTTCGTCCAGCCATCATCGTTGAAGATGCGCAAGAGGCGGATGCGGACGTGCACGATGTTGATGCTTCTGATGACGAGGAAAGTCCGGATGAAGACCAGCTAGGGTTTGTGGAGTTCCAGAGCTCATCGGGAAAAACTGGCAAAGTCAAGAAGCAAACCCTGCTCCGACACCAAGGGAACCATCCGTGGCTGGAGATACGCAGTGATGGACTGAGGTGCGGGCTGTGCCAATGGTCGGATTCCAACCAGATCTTCGTGCAAACGAGCTTTGTTCAGCTCAGGAAGTTGAAAGCTGCATTGCAGAACCACACGAAGTCGAAGATTCACGCGACATCCGTCGGTCGTGCACCTGCCGCCATCCTGGAACACCTCAACACGAGTCGCACCTACAACACCGACCAGCTCAAGAAAATCATCGACTCTATGTTCTTCGAGCTATCGCACAACCGCCCCCTCTCTCACCTTCGCCCAGCTATGCAACACTATGCGCACTGCATGGGTGATTCCGCATTCATGAAGTGGATGCAACAGGACATCACGTATCTCTCAGCTCAAGCTCTGCTCCAGCTTCTCCATTGCATTGGCGAAGTCTTGAAAGAGGACATCACAATGCACTTGAGCAACGCTGCGTTTTGGGCTGTTTGTGCAGACGGAAGCGACGACATCTCCAGGGAGCACAAAATTGCTGTCACCGTTCGGATGGTGACCGAGCAGGGAGAGGTCACAGAGCGGTTTTGGTCCATGACCAACCTGTACGATCGGACCGGACGCGGGCACGCTGAGGCTGTGATCAAGGAACTGCAAATCGACGGAGAAAACAAGAATCTGAAAACCACGTTTGTGGGGTGCTCGCTTGACGGCACAACAAGCATGTCGTCGGACAATCTAGGAGCGCAGCAGCGCCTCCGCGCTAGGACGAATTGTTCTTCGTTGTTCAGCTGGTGCTGCGCGCATCTGCTTTCACTCGCGAGTGTCGACAGCTCGACTGCGATCCCAGTGATGAAGCAGTTCTTCCAGGTGCTGCGCCAACTGTGGGTCTTCTTCTCGGCCTCTCAAAAGCGTCTTTGTGAGATCGACCGTGCGTTTGAGGAACTCGCCGACCGCTGCGAAGGACCCCAAAGGTCTATTGTCGAACCGTCTGAAACTCGCTGGTTGGCTTTCACTGCGTGCACAGATGCCGTGCGTACCATTTATCCGGCTATTGTTCGGGCACTGGCGAAGCTTGCATCTGAGCTGAGTACAGCGCGCTTCCTACACGTCCACCTGATGTCTGTGCAGTTTGTTGCCTCCCTCTGTCTCGGAAGCGATGTTCTGAGCGACCTCAGCGCGCTGAGTCTTGCGTTCCAAACGCGGGACTACAACATCATGGATTGTGTCAAAGGGATCGACTTGACAATCAGCTCCATCCGGAGCAGAAGCAACGCTCCTCACCGCAGTCTCCACTATAGCGGATTTTTGCAGCTGTATGCATCGGCAACGGGGGACGCTTACATCGGGAGAGCGACCTTTGACAAGTTCCACGAAGAGGTCGGAAAGCCGTACCTGGCATACGTGGTTGCTGAACTCGAACGCAGGTTTGCATCCCGCACGTTCGTCAACTCGTTCAGCATTTTCGACGTGCGGAACCACCCGAGCGATAAGAGATTGCAGCTGACCTACGGGGATGTTGAAGTCTGTGCTCTGTGCGACCACTACGGACGCGAATCGGTCCTGTCGTATGCAGAGAAGCCCGTCCTGGAGGAGAGGCTTGTCCCTCGCAGAAGAAACCACGAGTCTACTTCGCGGTATGTAGAGGTGGTGTACAATGATGACCCCTCGACGACCACGAAAGTCACCAAGCGTGATGTGCCGTTTCTCGTGCTGACACGTGACGATGTGCTGCGGGAGTGGACAGGGCTTCGACAGGCCGTCAGTGACATGAGTTTCGCTGCACGTCAGGACGCAGGTTCCAAGACTCTGTTCAACCTTGCAAACACCGTTACCGGGAAGTTGCGGTACCCAACCCTACGAAAACTAATGCTCATTGGCCTCTGTTTACCCTTGGTGTCTGTTGAGTGCGAGCGGGTGTTCAGCCGTCTTAAACTGATCAAGACGAGCCTGCGCAACAGCTTAAGCGACAAGAGCCTATCAGCAATCCTCATGATGTGCACTTGTGGGCAGGAGACATTGACCGCAGACCAGTCCACACGCGTCCTTCAGAAGTTCAAGTCGTTGCAAAACCGCCAGGTGGACTTCTGCGACTTGGCTGCATTCAAGGGGGCATTGTGTGATACAAACTAGGGGGGCTTTCAAGGTGTCCTTTCAAGCGCACCACGCCCCAATGGCCTTCTCTTTCCGGTATTCTTCTTTTTTTGCTTCTTCATACGGGTCTCTGCAGCGTTGGTAGAGATTGTGGGGGACCCGAAATCACCCCCTTTTTGGGCCTCTAGGGGTGGAGCGCGAGAGCCCTGCGCACAGGGTCAAAAAAAAACTTTTTTCGAGTGCTTTTTTGGGAGGATTTGGGCCAAAAAAATTTTTTTTTCTTGGTCGCTGCTGAGGAAACCACCTTGGAGCGGTCACCACCCTGCTGCACACAGGCCCTGCAGGAGGGGGGGGGGGGGGTTGGGGGGGGGGGGGACCCACCCACCCCTCGTTGCCGTCCGGCTGACAACGATGCCGAGTTTAGGGGCCTTAGCATCAGCACTGGGGGGGGGGGGGGGGGGCAGTGCTGACACTACCCTGAGAGCCCCCAACGACTTTGCAAGGGACCCCCCCCCCCCCCTTCTACAGTGCAGTTGCCTTGGAGGCTGGGTGGTCGAATTCTCTAAGGTGAAATGGTCAAAATTCCCTGGCAAAAGTGGGCCCACAAAAAATTTTCAAAGTGTGGTTTTTGGGGTATTTGGGCCAAAAAATAAGAGCTCGTCACTCGCACAACCGCGGCTGATACAAAACTAATGATGCTGATGATGATGTGAAGAGAGAGTTGTTTTCGTTGAACGCAGTGCCTGATCGTTTTTTACGTAAAGCTGGATTCAGGACGCAAGTGAAAACGCCACGGTTTGCGGCGACGAGCTTCTCATTTCCTCCATCATTTCATGTTTGGTAAAAAAAAATTTTTTTTTTCTGACCACCCACCGTGGTGACCACCTTAGTGACAGGTAGCGTCCCCCCTCCACAGTGAAAATAGCCTGTATATAGGGGGGGGGCAGGGGGCGCACTAAGGATTGGGGGGTGCAACGGGCAATGTCAACGTCTGCTAAATTTGGAAGGGGGGGGGGGGTCCTGTTTGGTGCACCTGGTGGCCGGGGACCCCCCCACCCTTTTTTCCGGGGACCCCCTTAAACGCGCTCTTTCGCGATGGATCTTTCCACTCCGTCCTCGGTTCGTCTGTGAGGCCTGAAATTTGACGTGCAAAACACAGGCTGAAACCGGGAAAATCTGCCCTTTCGTGGTTTTCTTGGTGCCGTTGTTCCGAAACTCTCTAGGTACGTTTCCCAGCGGATTTGCCTGAAAAAACAGCTTTTGGGGGGTATTGGCATTTTGGGGAAAGCACATGGTAAATCGGCCAAATTTGCTCGAATTTTCACTTTTTGGGCCAATTTTCCACCATTTCACCTTAGGGTGCTCTGACTTTTTTTTTTGTTTCTGGTCCCCGCCCCCCCAAAAAATCTGTACGCACGCACGCAAAAGAAAAATACATAGCCCTAAAAGACTAGGGCGTATAAAGTCGGTTTTCTCTGAGCCTCTGCTTCATTACTGGGGGGGGTCGAATACAGGAGGTACCTTGAATAGAAGAGGTACCTTGAATACAAGAGGCATTTTGGAAATCTGGAAAAAGGTTGGATTTTTCCTTGGTCCGCATAACAGACCTTTTTCGACGGTTTTCTGATCGCGATGAGCTCCGATGAAGGGGACCAAGATTTATGTGCGTGGTTCATGGGTCTTTGCCAGATGCGGGGCACCGGGCGTGGAACCCACAGGTTTTCAATAGAAAGGACGGGAATCGACCCACTGGTTGGTGACATTTCTTTGCTGGCCCGTGTAGCAGAGAAGTCACATTCCACTCGCCACCGCTGTGATGAAGCGAAATGCTGTGGTTTAATTAACCAGTTGGATTCCTCTTGTTCGTAACAGTTCCAAGCTGACACTTCATTGCGGGCACAACATGCAAGAAGGCCTGGAAGAAATCAGGAGCCGCGGGTAGCACCCGAGAGCGCCACTCACAGCACCTTCAATCTGAGCCCAGACCTGACCCGCACTGACAATCCCGCATGTGTCCTCAGAGCCAATCCTTTTCCCGAAGTTACGGATCCAGTTTGCCGACTTCCCTTACCTACATTGTTCTGTCGGCCAGAGGCTTTTAGCCTAGGAGACCTATTGCGGTTAACGGTACGGCCCGATGCAAGAGAATGAGATCTCCCCTGTTTTTTCCATGCACATCCACAAGACACCCTACTACACGAAGAAAGTGCAGCTTTCCAGGATAGTTAACCCTGTCCCCGCGTGAAGCGTTTCAAGGGTCAACCCTTCCTTCAAAAAGAGACGACTGCATCATCCGGGGCCTGTGGACATGGTCAACAGGATCGTCAATGTGTCACCACTTCAGATCTCTGCATCCGGGTTGCGGAATGTTCACGCATTCCCTTTCGGCCCTTTTTCGGCGAATTTGTGCTCGCGTTCAGCTCCGATGAAGAGAACCGTGAAAAATAGACCCGGGGACCACAAATTGCGTGCGTCTTTCAAGAAGAAGGGAGCTCCCGCGGTTTCCGGGTTTGCGGTACTTTTTCCATTTCTTTTTCGGGAAAATTGCAGGATCGGCACGCCGAATAGAAGAGGTACCTCTTGTATTCGACCCCCCCCAGTAAGGCGTCGCATCTGTCGTGGTTGACTCTGAGACAGCGATGTGGCGGGACGGCGGTTTCTGAGCACAGACTCGTTGATCAACAGTTTCGCAGGGTGCAGTCCACGTTGTCGACACAGATCACAGATCTTTTGAAACGTACTACACTTCAGTTGTAGAGAGTCGTCAGGTTCAAGGTCCACTCGACATGGGCAGTACACGACATCCCTCCCTTGGTGGCAAACACGGATGACAGCTTGATCTCACTAGCATTGTCTCCCTAAGACAAGACACCCTGGTGAAGCTTGGCTTGGGATACACTTGCCCGGAAGATTCCGCGAAATCTGGTGCACATTGGGCACTTAATAGGCTGGTGCAGATTCTGTATCTTGATGAAGGCCGATTGGTGCGCCTCGGTGCAGCGGGCGACGGTCCGAAGGTGTCCTCGTGACCGATGTCAGCTTTGTCAAACACCCTCAAATCTTCCTCAGCAATGCAAGTGTTGGACACTCGAGGAGGTCGGCTTTGTCGACAATGAGAGGACAGCTTGTATCCTCGCAGCTCCGCAGGTTGAAAAGGTGCGGGGATGAATTTGCTCCACCGTGGGCCTTCCAGAGTTCCATGACCCTGTTGCTGCCTTCTGCTTCTTCCTTGCTCACCATAGGACTGCTGATACCAAACTTCTCCTGGACGTACGCAAGAAGAGATGCCTGCTCGGTTGCGGTATCCTCATTTAATACAACTACGGGTTGTCTGCTGTATTGAGCGGTCCCAAGACGGGCTTTGATAGCCTCCAGAGCGTTCATACAGCGTTCACAGCGTTCTCTGTAGCTGTGGCCTGGTCCTGTTCTGAACACACTGAGAGCGCGTGCTTTAGAACCCTTCCACAGCACGACGAGACAGAGGCGAACCGACCAGTTTGTAACGTTGTGTGCAAATTATCTTTTTCTTGGATTATCTTTTTTTCTGGCAATTCTCAGAAATCTGTACGCACGCGGGACCAGAAACAAAAAAAAGGTCAGAGCACCCTTAGAGAATTTAGCTAAGGTGGGTCCCACAGTAGGTCCACAGTGGGTTGCACCAGGAGGGGGGGGGGGCGGCTATGTTGGCAAGTAAACGCGTTTCCATCCGTTTTTTCCAAAACATGGAAACGGAAACGGAAACGGCACCTTGGCTTTGCAGGCTACCCACAAACCACGCTAACACCACCAGGGGATACTACACGGTGAAGTCCAGCCCCAGAAGTTGGAGTTGAAGAGGGCGCCCGAGTCACACCCAAAAAGCGGGTGTGACACCCGCTTTTTTAACTCCAGCTTTAACTCCAGCTTCTGAGGCTGCTCACATCCCGCACAGGGTGTGTTAACTTGCGGCCAAAACCGAAAATAATGTCGTGCATACGAACCTCGTCGAGAAAATAAACGGGGTGGTCACCATGCCCAATTCTCTGAGTGCTTGGTTGCCACCAGGATGTTGACCGCGCAGTTCGGGACTACTTCGGAGACAGCACCGTTTGCACAGATAAATTTATTGTGCTGGCTCGTTGAGAAATACCCCTAATTTTTTTTTTTGAGAGGGATAAACACGCAGTCTTTTTCCCTCAGGTTTTATTGTCGCAAACGAATCACCGCGTGCATCGGGCGGCGCCCACAGCACGGAACAAAGCGCCCATGCGGGGCTTCAAGCCCATTAGACAATCGACGCATACCACACGAACGTATCAGGTTACCACACAACGTAAGCACACTCTCCCCGGTAGCTCCGGTCAGTTGACCTCCGCCGGGCTTAAAAAAGTTACCCCAAGTTTCCCCAAGTTGCGATGCCCCCCAAGCAGCAACAGCAGAACGCCCTGCAGAGGGACGCGGAGGGGCTGGCTCTCCTGGAGAAGCGCCTTCTCGATCTCGAGGCAGGCCTGGCCCGGCGTGAGGCCGAAGTTGAAGCCGCCGAGAGGGAGATCGGCGCTGCCCAGAAGAGGGCACGTGAGCAGGACGAGGCGGAGAAGGAGGCCAAGAGGCCAAGAGGCGGAGAGGAGCTACCGGGAGAGGGGGGGGTACCACTGATGCCGGCCGAGCTCATGCCCGGCCTGCCGAGGGCGAGGGCGGAAGAAATCTTTCTCGCCTTTGACGAGCAGGACCCAGGGTTCTGGGCGGGCCTGGGCCCGACGCTGCAGCGGGAGCTGGGCAGCCTCGAAGACGAGCGCGAGGTGCTCGCGCTGCTGGATGGCGCGGCAGTCGCGGGGCAGGACGTCGGCGACGATGACGACGATGACGACTTCGCGTTCCTCGACCCGGAGCGGTGGAGAACAATGCAGCCGACGGCGGCAAACATGCGGGGGTTTGAGGACGCAGTCCGAAGGCTGTACAGGTTCAAAGGGAACCAACAGCTGCAGGACAGGCGGGACGATGTCACGGAACGGGTCCGTGACCTCGTCCGCCTGCGCCGCGGGGAATCCGGTCCCCCGAAACGAATGTGGATCCTCCGCCTGGGGGGGCTCTTCCACTCCTACGAGGAGCAGAACGCGGAGTACGAGACCCGCGACCCCAGCGCAGCGCTAGTGATGCGCGACGTGCTGAGGGTGGAACTTCTGCCCGAGAGAGTGCGGCAGGCCCGGCGCCGGTTCACGGCGCAGTTTAAGGCGGCGCCCAAGTCGGTTCCGCCCCGCGCTCGGGGGGTCCCTCCGCGTCAGGCGCCGGCCTGCCGCAATTTCAAAGCAGGCAGATGCACAAGGGTGGACTGCCGTTTCTCGCACGGGCCCGTCTCCCGCAGGACAAAAAACGGGTGACTCCCCTCCCAGAGAGGGGGGTTTGCCGCGTGGGAGAGGCGGGTCGCGGTTTTCGAGGGCGGCGCGACCTCGAAGAAGACGACGGCGCAGCGGGCGTCGATCGTGGCGTCGCTGACGCGGTTCACAGCCGTGGCGGGGTTGCAGGCGGCTCCCCCCGCGCTGAGAATCAAGGCGTTCGCGACCGCCATGCTCGGCAAGGGCATGACACAGGAGCAGTTGGAAGCGTACGTCGCGAGGGTGCCGGGGCAGAGAGGCAGGCCGAGGACCGGCGAGATGCGCACGGCCTCCGTCGGCAAGTACGTCGAGGTGCTGGGGGCGAAGCTCGGGGTGCCGTCGGGGGATCTGGCGGCCATGAAGAAGGCCATCCTCAAAGCCAGGCTCGAGCGCAGGGAAGTGCCGGCGCATGCCCCCCCGATCACGCTGGAGCAGCAACGGACCCTCGTCGAGGGGCTGGTCAGGGGCGGCGACGAGCAGGTGACGGTGGCTGCCTGCCTGGCGTGGGCGGGAGCGCTGCGGATGGCG
The DNA here is from genome assembly GCA_030068145.1 of Diplonema papillatum. Classification (NCBI taxonomy): domain Eukaryota; phylum Euglenozoa; class Diplonemea; order Diplonemida; family Diplonemidae; genus Diplonema; species Diplonema papillatum. The sequence continues at coordinate 15,659 of JAPJBO010001893.1, forward strand.
GACCTGCGGGCCCTGGCCCCGACAGACGTGGTCATCGTGGGGCCGGGTCTGCTCCGAGTTTCGTGGTGGACCACGAAGGAGGCGAGCCTTCGTATGAGGGAGTCAGAGGTGACTTACCGGGTCCCCCTGGGCGTGGCGCTGCGAGTAAGCAGGTGGGTGCAGCGGGGGGCTCGCTTCACCGAGGCCACGACGAGGAAGCTGTTGCGGGAAGCGAGGAAGCTGTTCCCGGTTTGTGCAGAGCACAGCTGGAAGAGAGGGGCGCTCCAGCACCTGGCCAGAAGCGGGGCGGGCTGGGAGGACCTCCTGCTCATGGCCCGTCACCAGTCCAAGGACACGTTGAAGCGTTATCTCTGGGGCTGCCTGACCCCGGACAGCGTGAGGACGGCTCGCGCGTCGCTGCTGCTCCACACGCCGGTGAGCGGCGACCTGATGGCGTGCTCAAGGTGAAGGGTGCGGCCAGGACGAGCACGTTCTGCCCCGAGTACGCACAGGACCTGAAGAGCTCGCATCCCCTGCGGGACTGGGCAAACAGCCGCCATCCCGGGGCAGCCGGGTATCTGGACCGCCTGCTCGCATGGGGGGAAAGCCGGTTACGGGGCGACATGGGCGAGCAGAGCGAGGCCGACTTCGACAGGGCGGTGACCTTGGAAGACTGGCTGCTGCGCGGGGACGTGAGCACGCACGTCGAAGGGGTTCGGGCTCAGGAAGAGGCGCTATCGGAACTGGCATCGAGGACGTACACGAAGGCACCGAGCCCGGTGTACAGAACGTCCCGCGGGCCCATCGACACCATGCCGGTCACAAAGGCCGACTACGGGAAGGTCGAGCGAGGCCTGTGGGAGGACGAGATTCGCGTCCTGCGCCAGCTGACGCGAGAGCCCATGCTCCTCTCGCACGAGAGGCACCACGCTCCACCGAGCTCGGACATCACTGAGGCCGACCTGGCGGTGATGCTGCAGAGTGGCGTCGTTAGGAGAGTCGAAAAGAGGCCGCGGATCACTCTGAAGGTGTTCAAAATCCCGAAAAAGGGGAAGGAAGAGACCCGTCTGCTGATCGATGGCAGGCCCTTTGACAGCCGCACCTCCCAACCGCTGTCCCCCATCACCCCGTCGCTCAGGGATGTGGAGGGCTTCGTCCTGGACCACGCTTGGTTCGCGACCCTAGACCTGCTGGGCTACTTCTACCAGCTTCCGGTGTCCGACGCGCTGGCGGACTACCTGGGGTTTAGGGCGGCCAACGCGTACTACGTCTTCCGGATAGCCGTCCCGGGCATTGCGCGCGCGCCGGCGATCGCCCAGCTGACGACCCTGGGGGTCCGCCGACTGGCCGGCATCGGAAGCCGCAGTCTGGCGATCTACGACGACATAGCCTACGGGGGCTGGACAAGGTCCGACGTCGTCCGGGACGAGCGGAGCCTGAGGGCCGTGCTTGCCGACACCAGGATCCAGATCCGGGAGGACAAGGCGCAAGGCCCCTCGCAAGTCGGTACCTTCAACGGTCTGGATCTGGACCTAGCTACAAAGACGATCGCGATCCCGCGGGAATGGGCAGCAGTCTGCCGCGCGAACAAGCCGCAACGCGTGACGTCCTTCCGGGCCCTGGCACAGCGTATCGGGTGCCTGCGCTGGGCACTGTACGTCATGAGGTCCCCGGCGGCGGCGTATCCCGGGCTGCTGCGTGCGAGCCGACTGGTGAGTGGCAGGTGCCTCACCTACCGCGACTGGGACACGCTCGTGGAGCTCCCGCAGGAGCTGCTCGCGGAGCTGGAAGCTGGTGATCGCTGGCTGGGGGACGCTTCCCCCCGCAGAGTCAGGCGCCCAGCGCGGCGAGTGCACGTCTGGACGGACGCATCCGACCAGGGAGGTGGGGTGGTCGTCCTGGATCCGACGCGACGGACCGTCCTCGCTCGCGAGAGCTGGAGATGGAAGGATCGGCTGGCGAGGCTGGCTCCGCCGACGCCGATTCGGCGGCGCGAGCTGGTGACGGCGATTCTTGGCGTCCTGCTGGCTCGACACGTCACGACTGGGTGGGTGACGCTGGATGTCTTCCACGACAACAGCACGGCCGAGAGCCGCCACCGAAAGCTTGCGTCCCCGCACCCAGCGGAAAACCGCCTCATCGTTGAGATGCAGGAGCGCCTGCGCGATGCGGACGTGCTCACCCATCTGGTTCCGGGCGAGAACATGGTCGCCGACCTGGACACCAGAGACTGAGAGATTGAGGGGGGGGAGGGGGGCGCGGCGTCTTTAAATAATGCCTACTGTTTCCTTCCGCGTGAAGGCACACGGAAGAGGGCCTCCGCAGGGGTGCTGACCCCAGCGAATGAAAGGGCTCCTTTTCCGCGGCAGGATGTATCTAGCAAGGTGGCCGGTGCTTCTCACTGGCCCCGACGCACGCCAGCGTCCTCCTCCAAACCCTCTCTGTCTCTATTTATGTCTCTCTTTCTCTTTTCTCCGCATGTGGTACAAAGAAGCGAGGTTTGGCGCGGCAGCTCTTCCCCAGAGAAGGGAAATAAAATTGAGAGGGATAAACACGCAGTCTTTTTCCCTCAGGTTTTATTGTCGCAAACGAATCACCGCGTGCATCGGGCGGCGCCCACAGCACGGAACAAAGCGCCCATGCGGGGCTTCAAGCTCATTAGACAATCGACGCATACCACACGAACGTATCAGGTTACCACACAACGTAAGCACACTCTCCCCGGTAGCTCCGGTCAGTTGACCTCCGCCGGGCTTAAAAAAGTTCCCTCCCTCCCTCCCAATGCGATGAGGGTATCGCGCCATGAACTTCTTCCCTCCGCGAGGGTCCCCCGATGGCATCGTGCAGCGTTTCCCCTCGGCAGAGGGCTGGCTTCCCCGTGCGGGAAATGACGTCGCACTCCCTCCGCAGAGGGCTCCCCAGCAGGGGTGGCATCGTGCAGCGTTTTCCCCTCAGCAGAGGGCTGGCTTCCCCGTGCGGGAAATGACGTCGCGCTCCCTCCGCAGAGGGCTCCCCAGCAGGGGTGGCATCGTGCAGCGTTTTCCCCTCAGCAGAGGGCGGGCTTCCCCGTGCGGGAAATGACGTCGCGCTCCCTCCGCAGAGGGCTCCCCAGCAGGGGTGGCATCGTGCAGCGTTTTCCCCTCAGCAGAGGGCTGGCTTCCCCGTGCGGGAAATGACGTCGCGCTCCCTCCGCAGAGGGCTCCCCAGCAGGGGTGGCATCGTGCAGCGTTTTCCCCTCAGCAGAGGGCTGGCTTCCCCGTGCGGGAAATGACGTCGCGCTCCCTCCGCAGAGGGCTCCCCAGCAGGGGTGGCATCGTGCAGCGTTTTCCCCTCAGCAGAGGGCTGGCTTCCCCGTGCGGGAAATGACGTCGCGCTCCCTCCGCAGAGGGCTCCCCAGCAGGGGTGGCATCGTGCAGCGTTTTCCCCTCAGCAGAGGGCGGGCTTCCCCGTGCGGGAAATGACGTTGCTTTTCCCTCCGCAGAGGGCTATGCAGCTTTTCCCCTCAGCAGAGGGCTGACTTCCTTCCGCTCCACAGAGGGCATCGGGCACGTGCGTGCATGAGGCTGGAAGCGTGATTACTGCATCCCCTCCGCACTGCCCTGGATCTTCTGTTTTCCTCCTCCTTTCCCCTTGTGCGACAAGGAAGAAGAAATCCTTGCTCAACACAGACCGATACAATCCTGCCTACTGTTTCCTTCCGCGTGAAGGCACACGGAAGAGGGCCTCCGCAGGGGTGCTGACCCCAGCGAATGAAAGGGCTCCTTTTCCGCGGCAGGATGTATCTAGCAAGGTGGCCGGTGCTTCTCACTGGCCCCGACGCACGCCAGCGTCCTCCTCCAAACCCTCTCTGTCTCTATTTATGTCTCTCTTTCTCTTTTCTCCGCATGTGGTACAAAGAAGCGAGGTTTGGCGCGGCAGCTCTTCCCCAGAGAAGGGAAATAAAACCCCCGCCCATCCGAGGTGTGGTCACCTTACACACTGCAATCTGCAGCAGCCGTTTCCCAAATAAGGAAACGCCGTTTCCTTGAAAGTATGGAAACGGAAACGGAAACGGGAAACGTTCCGTTTACTTGCCATCATACACGGTGAACTCCAGCCTCTGAGATGGAGTTAAATCGGGAGGTCCGAAAAGGGCATGTGCCACACCCGCAAAGGGCATGTGCCACACCCGCAAAGGGCATGTGCCACACCCAAAAAGCGGGTGTGAAAGTTGGATTTTCGTGTGTAAATACCTGTGTTCTCATCAGTATTCTGGACTGACTTTGCCTTTTCCCCCAATTTCTCAGATACCTGTTCGTTGATACCTCAAGAAAACATCATCCAGCGACTCACACACTCTTAAACACAACGATGCCACTGTCCTCAAGTATGCCACGAACACCTGAAGACAACAAGCGGAGGCGCACGATCGAGGGCAGCGACAATGGCAGCGACTGCGAAGCCAACAACACGGCGACCTCCGACGTTGTCTCCAACTTTATTGAGGCATACCTCGTAAAGAAGGTCGGAGCAGCGATAAGGTTGAGCAGCCTGCGTCAGCTCGTTTCCGAGGTGACAGGAGTAAGACTCCACAAAAAGTCGCCGTTGTTGATGCAGGTCATCACCGACTTCATAAAGCCGCCGAAATTCACAGCGGGGGAGGTTACAGCAATGACGAAGGCGAGAACCCTTCCGGATCAATACCGCATTGAAAGCAAAGTGCGCAACGTCCAAGATGTGAAGGTTGTTGGTGTCACGCTCAGAAGCAAGCCGATCACGGCGTGGAGACAGCAGACACATGCTAAGCACGCGCTGTACAACAAAGTGGTTCAAGCCACTAAGCCCACGTTCCGCGGAGCGGATCTCCTGGCCGTTCTGTCGTCCATTACGCAGGCCCAGAACACGGATGCGGACGAGCCGTCGAAGCCCATACGCATCGCCTTCCCAATTACGACGCCGGGTGCAAAAGAGCAAGGGTTCCATGTGACCCTCGTCGAAGGCCTGTTTACACAGGTTAATTACAAGGTGGTGGGCACAACAGTCACTCTCGAGTGCGTACGTGTTGTCCCCGCGGGCAGCAGTGTGCCATCGGGTCTGTACCCAACCACCTACGTCCTCGACGAGCCCGCTGACGACCAGAAGCCAGTGCTCTGCAGACAGCTCCACCTTGGCTTGTGGCAAGTGAAGGTCCCCATTGCGCAGGGTGCAGCACTTGCTGGCGAGGGAGTGGCGGCCGTGGACCTGGACGAGCAGTACCGCCAGATCATGGGGCTGGGTCTGACGGGCGACAATGATCCCCAGGAGGAAGAACAGCAGGCACTGCTGATTGAAGAGGACATTGAGGACATGTAGGGTCCTGTGTCCTCAGCATCCTCCAGGCCGCAGTTCGTATTGAGAACTCTTCTGTTCGCCAGTTCTGCGTCCCACCGCCTCATCGTACCAGTCACCCGTAAACTTCCGCTCGTGAGGGCCTCCTGCGGCGGTGTTCCCGCACGGGCGGCAGCATCACTTTGACCTTTCTTTTTCTGTTTTCTTCTGCGAGCTTCCCTTCACTGCCGCGCTGATCAGGTCATCATGTCCGTGGAGGTCCGCAGATAACGGCGGCAGCATCACTCTGGCCTCTATTTTTCCGTTTTCTGCTGCGAGCTTCCTTTTAGTCTGGCGCTGATCAAGTGCTTCCGCAATATTCATCTGGTCACACCATGTCCGTGGATAAGGGGCCCAGAGACGATATCGAAGGACTCATTCATCACAGGAAGACAAATAATTAAACCATGCAATCCGCAAACGCTGCTGTGTTAGAAGTGGGCAAAACTCTCATCGAAGAGCGTTATGCAACACGGACCTCCCAGAGAAAGCTAGACCTTGTCAATAAGTCGCACAAGCGGCGTACTAGCATGAGTATCGGGGTGTCCGTGAAGCGCTGCAGAAAAGTGGAGAAGGAGTCGCGCTCTCGAGTAAAGGAGAGACTGCAACGGGGCTTAGCAGGTGCGTTCAAGGTCTTGGAAGAGGAGGGGTGGCGTGAATCCGCAAGATTGTCTTCCGTACCGCTTGTTGGCGTACTGTATACCGACGGGTACACAGCAAGAAACTCGCTGAGATCGCGCAACGCGCGCACACGTCTGTCGATGTCCCTGGTATACCCAGAAACCGGCGGTTTTGTCCCGTCCGTAACTGTCGTCGACCGGAAGAAAGCGCAATTTAAGCATTTCGAGAACCGGTTTCTCAACCATGCAATTTTGCGCCTTCACAATGCAAAGATCGTTCGCGGCCACGGTGTGACTCGGGTTCGGATCGAAAAGATCACCGGAGATCACTTTGACCGATGGCAGAGGCTTGACGGGTGTGGTGGAAGAGGCCACCGCTGCGCAGTATGCACCGTTCCAACAAGCGAATGGAGCATGTACATACATCGCTTTCCTCACCTCAGCCTTGCCCAAATGGCTGCAGCTGGCTACACATCGCTGCTGAGCGCAGTGGCACCATCAGCACACTACGTTTCTCCAGCCCTGCACGACATAAAGGGTATGGGGTTGGCGTTGTTCAAGGAGCTGGATGCTGAGAGTACGTCGGCACTTCGAGACCTGTGCAGCACTTTGAACATCGATGTCAGCCAGAATGCTACCGGAGCGCACGTGAGGAAGGTAGTCTCCATGATGGCGCAACGAGAGCTATCACCAACATTTCGCTGGCTATTCATCAGCCTAAGCGACCTTGCCGAATTCCGGTATTCGGACGTACCCTGGCGTTACTGGGGTCAAAAAGAAACTGCCGCCCGCATCCCCTTTTTGCGTGCCCGTTTATCTGCGCACATCTTCCTCCACCTCATGGAAAGCGTGCGAAAGGGCTCAACAACGAATGCGTATTGCCACAGCCTCAGCCATTGGTGGGATCGCATGGATGCCCTTCCATTGCAGTGTTCGGATGAAGCTGAGGAGGCAGAAAACGGAGAGCGGAAAGCTGACGTGCCCATGATCAGCAGCCCAAAAACCTGCGAGGTAGATCTGGCATGCGCGGAGGAAAAACGGAGAGCCCGCCGACTTCCGTGGAAGGTTGCGGATCTGTCCCAGACAGGCTTTCGCGGAAAACAAACAGTTTTGATTTGCGATTGCCTGCACCGCAATGCGCGTAGCAATCTAGCCCTTGTCGTTCTTTGTGAGCAGCTTGTCTTTCGTGGGGGGCCCTATACGGCGTTCCGGTTTGCGGGTGGAACTGGAACGATTCGTGCGAGGCGCCGACAGCCCCCCCACAACTGCCGCTGTTTGTGCCAGACAAGAACCTCACCAAGAACCTCGTGCAGAGAGCTCAGAAGGAATTGGAGGAAGCGGGTGATAGCGATGCAGCAGAGGAGTGTGAGGAGAAAGCAGACGACGAAGAAGACGAAGACGAAGACGAAGAAGAAGACGAAGAGGAAGAGGAAGAGGAAGAAGAAACGGAAACATATTTGCCGTGCGACTTTTGTGGCAAAAAAGCTGTGGAATCCTCGATGGCTGCCCATATCGACGCAGCACATCGCGACCGCATTCAATGCCACTGCATGGCTGAATGCCCTGCATGTCGTGTAAAAGTAAAGGCAGCTGGAATGAGTCAGCATGTCCAAAAAAAGCATCCTGCTCTCTTCGATGAGCCTCTTCGATGCAAGCTGTGCTGGAGAAAGCTTGGATCAAAGGGTGCGTGGACACGGCACATCCGCCAGCACATGACATAACTTGCTCTGATCGAAGACTTGATCTGTCCTTCCTTCCTTTGTAAGTTCCCACAAAGTTATGCTATGTTTGTTTTATCGCCGGTTGTTCTCGAGTTCTTTTTCTCCTTGTTGTTGTCCACCTGCTGACGCAAAATCCAGACCGCCGCCACAAGAAATCCCCTACAGTCTGCAGTTTGGGGGTCCACACAACGGTGGATAACGGTGGAACCCCACGATCTGTCAAGTTCCGATTCACTGCTGTTGCACTACATAGAGTCTAACAATCAAGAAAAGGTAGACACAGCAAAAAACCCCAATACAAAACCATGGCCCCAGTAACAAGCGAAACTGGCCCAACCCCATGAGAGAAGGGCACTGGGAGTCGTATTCTGAGGTAATTCAATCAACAAACATAATCCAGAGGGGGTTGAGGTTCAAAAGGAACATGTTGCATTCCAAAAGAAACAAGGCCGGTCCAGAATACCGATGAGAACCAAGGTCCACCGAAATCCCCTGTTTCCACACCCGCTTTGCGGGTGTCACATGCCCTTTGCGGGTGTGGCACATGCCCTTTGCGGGTGTGACCACACCCTCTCCTAGGACCTCCCGATCCACTCCAGCTCAAAGGCTGGAGTTCACCGTGCAGTGCAGTTGCCTTGGAGGCTGGGTGGTCGAATTCTCTAAGGTGAAATGGTCAAAATTCCATGGCAAAAGTGGGCCCACAAAAAGCGAACTTTAACTCTAAAAAATTTTCAAAGTGTGGTTTTTGGGGTATTTGCAGGGATTTATACGCCGGTCTAGATGGGCGGGTCACCCGTCCATCCTCAAAAAAAAAAAAAAAAAAAAACCCACGGGCTGGCGGGTGTGGGTAGGCTACCACAGCAGTCATAGGGGGTCATGGGGGGGCCCATAGGGGGTCCATAGGGGGGTCCATAGGGGGTCCCAGGGGGGTCATAGGGGGGGGGGGGGGTCATGGAGGCGAGCAAGCGGCCCAACCCGGCGAGACACAGCCGAACTTCCAACCGCAGTGGTGGATTCTATCACGCCCAACTCAGGATGGGGCCGGGACAATGCCGGGGAAAAGGAAGGACATGCTAGGGCAACATACGTTGTTCAGCTCCTGGAAGAGACAGTGCACGGCAAACAGCCAGCCTCACGAAGCGAAACCCCACCGCCTCCATACACGAAGGACTACAGCCTATGGGAAGACTCGAAGGTGGGCAGCATTCCAGAAGCAAACCGCAAGCACGAGAAGGCGTTGAAGGGCAAACCAGCGAAATCTATGAAAGATTTCCTGACGGTGCAGCTCCTGGCCCGTGGCTTTCAGTGTCACCAGAACTGGCCCCTGCCAGAGAAGCGGTGGTGTGCTGAAGAATGGGACCGCCTTTCGGATGAGGACGCGGCTCGGCTGTGCACTGTTGAAGTGCTGGTGCAACGCACACGGCAGAACTGGGATGCGAAAGTGGCGGCAGGAAAACGGGCGAAGGAAGAAGAACAACGTCGTAGAGCGGAGCGCGAACAGGAGGTGTTGGCACAGGCGCGAGAGTTGGCTGCACAGGCTGTGCGAGAAACGCCACCAGCACAAGAAATTGCAGAGGCGGCGCTTCTGGAGCACTTCGCGACACAAAAGCCGCGGAGTCTGGATGGGGGCAATGGAGTTGTTGTGGATACTACTGCCGACCCCTTTTTCAGTGCGCACATCAAAGAACGCACCCTTGCAGAACTACCTAGTGCACTTGTTGAGTTCGCGCGGCTTCACGTGGGCGAGCATCCCACATACACGGACTACTGCTCTGCGTTTCTTCGCGACCAGGGGTTGCGTCTGCAATACCCGAATACAGCGCGCATCCTCTTGATGGCACTAGTGCTTCCTCTTGGGACGGCTTCCGTGGAACGATTGTTCTCCGTAGTAAAGCAGTGCCGTACGTACATCCGCAACAGGTTGTCGAACTCAACTGTGCGCCAATGTTTGTTCTTGGCGTACAATCCCCCTTCCGTGACGCCAGAATTTCTTGACCAGCTGATGAGAGAGTATCTCATGCTGGATCCGACAGTCAGGAAAAATGACAAAGACGATGCGTCAGAAAGCGAGGACTCAGAGCCCGAGCCCGAAGCCGAGGACCCGTTGCGGTACACGAACGTACGCCGAACATTATTGAAGTTCGCAAAGGCTTCGGTGTACTTCGATGCCGTGTCGGCGGTCCTCGCAAAGAGAGAGCAGTTGGCACGACGCCCCATGCCCTTATTCTCCAACTCTTCCTTGTAATCCAACTGCTGTGTTTTCCCCCTCACGCGCCCTTTGCCGGACAACTGCTGGTTCTCCCACCTCTCTGCTGCACCCTCCACCCTCTGGAACATCTGGCTCGGAATCTATACACGGTGCGCAGTGATGCACGGTGATGCACAGTGATCCACGCTAGTGCGGTGTGCACAGTGACACGATAGCGCATGGTGGTGCATAGTGATCCACAGTGGAGGACAGTGGTGGCACTAATTTTCGGGCCCTCAACGACTTTGCAGGGCTGGCTGGGGTGGCTGGACAGGCTGGACCACCACTGGGGGGGGTCTGGGGGGTCGACAAACACGTGCTCGGCACCCCGGTGCAAAAGACGGGTACCCGTCCATCTACATGGGCTATTGCTCTAGGCCGAAATCCCCTTATAAATCCCTGGGTATTTGGGCCAAAAAAAAAAATTTTTTTTTTGGGAAAAGTGCCTTAGGGGACTAGTCCCTATTTTGCATTACAATTCCTGGTAAGAATTTGCAAAAAAGTTGCTAAGTGCATTTCCCAGTACTTCCCAATGAAAATGTGCCCTTAGGGGACTAGTCCCCTAAGGGCAAACAAATTCATTGGACTTTTTGCCAGGGAAGTGTACTTAGCAAAGTTTTAGCAAATTTTCGGAAATTTTCAGATTTTTCGGATTTTTCGGATTTTGGCCATTTTTGCCGATTTTTCCAGATTTTCCAGATTTTGACCATTTTTGCCGATTTTTCCAGATTTTTCCAGATTTTGGCAGATTTTGGCCATTTTTGCCGATTTTTCCAGATTTTGGCAGATCTGGGCCATTTTGGCCATTTTTGCCGATTTTTCCAGATTTTCCAGATTTTGACC
>JAPJBO010001894.1:0-26361 GCA_030068145.1 Diplonema papillatum
GCGCCCTTCCCAGAGACTGTCCATGTGGCTTCTCCGGAAGAGGGCCGTGCGCCCTGTCCCAGAGACTGTCCCGTGGCTTCTCCGGAAGAGGGCCGTGCGCCCTTCCCAGAGACTGTCCATGTGGCTTCTCCGGAAGAGGGCCTTGCGCCCTTCCCAGAGGCTGTCTCCGTGACTCCTCCGGAAGAGGGCCGTGCGCCCTTCCCAGAGACTGCCCATGTGGCTTCTCCGGAAGAGGGCCTTGCGCCCTTCCCAGAGGTTGTCTCCGTGACTCCTCCGGAAGAGGGCCGTGCGCCCTGTCGACGTCGCAAAGCTGACAGCCAAGAAGCAGAATCAACCTCTGCGCAATTGATCATCGACTTGAAGAACAACGCAGCGCAGAGTGGAAGCCCGCTTGAAAGACAGGTTGGTAGGCTGGATGCCGATCTCAGTTACAAGGCGACCAGGAAGAGCTGCAGAGCACCGTCGATCTCAGGTGGACGCGGAAGAGTCGACAGAGATGAAGGCGGCCCTACTCGATGCGAATCGGCGCGTGAAGTAGATGCAGGTCGGCAAAAGGAAGATCGTTTCGCGGCTTGAAGAAGAGCTCCGCATATTCGAGACGGCAATGGACGACGTTGAAGTCGCGGATCCGGACCCAGCGACCGGCGACTTCCCAAGAGGGTCTCGCGCCCTGCCAGAGGCTGTCGCCGTGACTCCTCCCGGAAGAGGGCTGTGCCCTGTCCCGGAGATTACTCCGGAAGAGGGCCGTGCGCCCCAGGAAGAGGACATGGGACCGAGCTGTCTGGCAGGAAGACCCGTGCAGTCCCAGAGACTGTCTTCCGCGACTATAGTAGGACTGCCCTGCGAAAGGCCTCCTACTGTTTCACAGGTGTAGTTAGAACTGGGGAAGCGTCTGAAACTGCGCAGCTTCTTCTTTTTTGTTTGGAAAGGCAGGGCTGGTGTCGCTGTCCGATAGCAAAAGGACCCCGAGGCCGTACTCCTTGAGGACTCGGACCGAGTCTCGGCAGTCAAAAGTGGGCGAGCATCACGGCGGCGGCAGTGACGAAGTGAAAGAGGTGTCTGTGCTGCGTGGCATAGGGCGCGTAATGACGTTCGGAGGGTGGGCCGGCTTGTGGGTGCGTTCCTCCCCTGCAGATGTTCATGACGTGATAGCTGCAAGTAGATAAGGAGTATGCCCCGGAGGCGAGGCCGTGGCATTGTATTGGCCGTGTATTGTGCAAGGACCCCGGTCGAGGCGGCCCGGCAGTCCCTCCAAAGGTCGGTGCTGGGAAGGCGCTCCACGTGGCTGCGCTGTCAGGTAGGATGCTTGCCCAAATAGTTAGGGCGCTTTCTGTAAGCAACTAGAAGGCGATCGTCCTGTGGATGTCAACATGCATTTCGGCAGGGGTCAGTCTACCGATCCATGTACTTAGGTGCTTGGGAGCTTGATTCGAGCGGAGTCGAGGACGAGGCAGCTTGTGGCTCCTGTCACACGCTCTGCAAGCACAACGATTTTTCCGAAGTCCTTCCGCATTTAGGAATGTCCCTTCTGGCCTCGCTCGCGCTGGGTAAACGATGGAAATGACGCTGCGAAGTAGTTGCATGGTGCGTCTGAGCACGAGATGAAGTTTCGTATGCCGCGGCCAGTTTTCTTGTCGTCGCTGACTCTCATGAACACATTTGAATGCGGATGCTCAACACAATAAACGCTACGTGGGCGCTATGTGAGTGTCTCGTATTTCCTCGACGAGCCATGTTGGCTGTGTGTGGGAGGAAGATGGTCAGCCACAGTTTTTTCGTCGACACCGACTCCTGGTTTATAGAGGCTGACGCTCTAGGGTGCCAGCAAGGCACTGCAGCTCACGGGCTGCATCCCAGGACCGTTGATGCCGGTAGTCCCTTAGCAAGTGCCAGAACGCTCTGCAATTGGTGGCATCTTGCTCTCGCATTTGGAGCTCAGGTGGTCAGAAGTTGGCTTCTGTAAACCGTGGGAGCGCGTCCTCGAACAAGGCGTGGCTGAGAAGAAAGTGGCTCACCTGGTCGGGAAGAAACGACTTGTCGGCAGCGTTTCCGCGTGTGGCCTCTGCGTAGGAAAGAGGGAGATGCATTCCAGTCTGCTGGCTAGGGACCATTGGGATAGAAGCCATTGGGACAATCCCATGGTACCGCGTGGAGAGCGCGATCGGGCCCACGGCAGCGCAAGCCCGTGCTCACACGCCGGTCGAGCTGGCAACGGTGGTTGCGCACGCAGCCGTCTGCTTGCGGTCGCGCCGGCTAGGCCCGCAACTGCAGCCGCCATGGCGGCCATATTTTCGCCGGGCAGCTCATCCCATCGCGCCAGCAATCCAGTTAAGGAACACAACCGAGGCACAGTTGTGAAATGTAGCCGAGGTATGCTTGGTAGAGGCTATTAAACAAGAGTTAAATTCGGACGTCGGAGCGGCGACGACGGCTCAGAAGGCAACCGCACCGAAGGAAGAATTTAACACAGTGACTAAATAGCTAGTACTTGCACTCAAGGGTTGCAAGGCACGGGCACTTGGACGGCGTAAGTCTCACGGATGGATTCCTTCAAATGAACGGCATGGGTAAACGAGGCGGGGTCTTTTTTCATTCATCTTGCTATGATTGCGACGTTTGTAAGAATATGTAAATTTGGTCGGCAACCTTGTAAAACGTAGTAAATATATGGGATCTTGCTTAAGAGCCACATCCATCACACTTGGGAAAACGTAGAGCTCTTTTGTGGAGCCCTCCGTTCTTCGGTGGCATGTCTCGCAGTACGGGTTGCCTTCTTGTTCTTCACTTTCTGTACGAGAACTTCGAGTGGCTCGGTGTAAGCTTTTTACGCCTCAACACACCCTGGGTCCCTTAGGACTTTCTCGTCGTAGTGGGTCACCATGTCTCCTGATGCCCAATCACCCATCTTTTGAACCTGCATGGGGTCCATACCCGCTTTCAGAAGGGATGCAACAACCATCTATCCGGGCACTGTGGGTTAGAAAACGCGCCCTCGTCCGTCCCGAGCAGTCGGCGTCGTTGAACGGCTGCTGCCCCGCTTCCCCGCAGTCCCGCGGAGGGCATCCCTAAACGAGGCATGGACGGGAAACGGGCACAAGAGGCGTTTCCCCTTGGCCATGAGTTTCAGAAGGGAAAAGACCTCGACAGGGCAGTACACAAACGAATATGCTCCGAGGTAATACACAAACCACGAAAGGGCTCCAAGCGCGGCACGTCAAGTGACCCACCACCAGCAGCAAAGAAACGAAAGTGCGCCAGATGTGGTGATTCGGGTCACAACGTTTTGACATGCAGAAGCAGGATGATACATAGCAGATCGGTGAATGTCGTTTTCCCTTGTTCCCTTATCAAACAAAGATGGAACCCAAAAAACACCGAATTCCAATGTGGAGAGCGGCTCACAACGTGTACTTTCCGGACAAGAAGATGCCACATGTCAACATATGACGGAAGATTTGTGTTTGCCCAAGATCATCCATTCTCTGTCGCCAGCGTCTCGACCCTGAGACGTGAATCTGAAAGTAACACCTCCCGCTTCAGGCTGCCCGTGATGCAGTCTGCATCTGATTGCTACCACCCACACATTGTGTTCGTGTCGTTGTACATTTTAGCCGCTCACCCAATGACACAGATGGTCGGACGGCTCTGCATATTGCCAGCGAGAATGGTTGCTTGAAGGTTGTCAAGGAATTGATCGCAGCTGGTGCCAAGGTCGACGTGCAGGAAAATGGTATGTTTTACGATGCGAAGAATGTTTTTTTGTGTTAACAATGCATTGTTGGTACTAAACATTAGTAGTTGGCAGCGTACTAAAAGCAACTCACCAAATCAGGTGAAAAGCCGCTAGTGCGCACAAACAAACGGAAGCGCCATACTAATTTTTTGAAAGTATGCCAATACTGCAGGGAATAGTTGACAAGACCTCTTGAGTTTGTGCTAACCACGAATAGGGGAGTCGGGAGAACCTACAAAGCCAAAAGCAGGACCGACCCCCCCCGTTCGTGAGAAAAAGCGACGAATAAAAACACGTTCTTCTTTCCATATAATAAAAACACTGGGAAATGGCCTTGGACGAATCCGCCGCGAAAGCCCTGGCTGAGGCCGTGGCCACGGGAACAGAGAAGGTTCTGAGGTTCCCATGCTGGGAAAAGGACGCGAGGGAAGTGGTCCAGATGAAAGGGCTGTTCGCGGATGCAACGGACAGGGCGGGCCAGATGCGCGCGGCGCTAGGGAAGCTGGGTTTCGAGGACGTCCCCCAAAGAGCAGCACAGTGGCATCTTTGCTGGCTGTTGAGCCTGTGGGAGGAAAAGGTCCGGACGTGGCTTAAGCGTGAAGGCGTACTGGTTGAGGAGGAGTCGAGCGATGGAAAAGAAGACACCGACGGCGAAGCGGCCGACGGCGAGGCGGCCGCCGAGGAGCCAGGGGTGGCCTCTCTTCTCACGGAGATGAGGAAGGAAGTGGCGGCCCTACGAGCTGAGCTGGCCGAGGCAAAAAACGGCCAGCGCCCCGGGTCCGCTGGACCCGGGGGTCTGGCTGTGGGCCTGCAGGCTCTCAAGCCGCAAGCCTGGACGACCCTCGACGGGAAAGAGAGAGCCGTTGTGTACGGCGAGTTGGCGCGCCGAGCGCCCACCTCAAGACGTTGGGCATCGTCCTGGGGGCGATTGGAGAGACGGAGACCGCATTCGACGCGGACGAGGCCTTGCGGAAGGTGGCGGAAGCGGTTCTCAGGCGTCTGGAAGTGGTCCGCATCGGGCAGACGGCCGGGTGGCAGGAAGCGGAAGCTGCGGCCACGGCGTGGGAGGAGGACGAGGCGCCCGATTTCCTGAAGAAGGGGCTGGCTGCCGCCGAGAAGATGCGTCGCAAGAAGGAGAAGGCGAAGCAAGGCGGGAACGCTTTTCAGAAGGCAAAGTCCAGTCGCGGTGGCGAAGGAAGGAAGTGAAGGCTTCCTACTGTGGGGATGAGGACACTGGGACGGGAAACTGGAGGCGGGGCTGGCGGGGCGTGAGCCGCGAGTTCCGTTCTTCCGTTTCACGCCTCGGGAGACCGCGGAAAGAGGAGCCTCTGCTTCAGCGGCAGGAGCTCTCTTTGGTGATGGGGGACGCGAGGGAGCTGATGCAGGCGGCTCTCGCTCCTTCGACTTGGCGGGGTATGGAATCTGTTCACCGCAGGTTCCTGCAGTTTCGGCGCATGCTCGACGTTCTGTCACCGACGGAGACGCCGACTGCGTTGCTGCTGTTCATCACGAGGCTGTTGCGTCGGGGGGACATTTCGATTCCGTCTGCCCTGACCTACGTCAACTCGTTGGTGTCAGCGGAACGCCGCGTTGGCAACGATCTTCAGGGATCGATCGTCATAAAGGACCTCCGTCGGGCCTTGCGACGTTTAGGTGCGAACAAACCGGCGAAACAGGCGGTTCCGGCGACGAGCGCCGAGGTTCACGCTGTTGTGGGTCGGTCGACGGATGGGGCAGTGGCGATGGCCGTCCTGGTGGCATGGAGGTCGGGAGCGAGAGTAGGCGACGTAGTTCGTCTGCGCCCTCAGGACGTGACGTTCACTCCGGGGGGTGCGAAGATCTCATGGTGGATCACGAAGTCGGATCCATTTCACATGGGGGCCCTGTCGGCGATAGCCCTGTCGGCGCGGGAGACGGCGGAGCTGAGGGCGATGGCGGGGTGTGCAAGAGAGAAGCTCTTTCCGACGACCTTCGGAAGCGTGGGACGGGCGCTGCGTCGGGAGAATCCGGAGCTGTCGTGCCATTCCCTGCGAAGGGGCGCGTTAACGGAGCTACTGCGGGGAGGAGTGGGCCTCAACGAGATTCGGCAGTTTTCGGGCCACTCATCGGAGTCGGCCCTGCTCCGGTATCTTCCGATGGCGGAGTTGAGCCATGTGCGAGAACTCCTCCAGATCTCGCAGAGGCTGTGCTGCTGAGGCGGCCGGCTTTTCCGCAGGGCTGGCTGCGGCGGGCGAGGCGTGCTGTTCCCCTATTCGCCTTCTGGACGGATTACGTTGGAGACGACGTGCTGGAGGCGCCGGAGCCGGATCGCGAGGCGGATGAAGGATGCATATGGCAGGAAGGGTACTCGGGTCCCGAGTGGGCCCTTCCGGTGGACGGAAAGAAGCCTTCAGTTGTACCTTGCTACGACGGCGAGATCGCCCCGATCTCATCGAATTCAATCGACCTTGCCTTTGTGGAAGAGTTGGATGAGACGGGCGAGCTGGCGCGTTTGCTGCAGGTAATCGGATCGGTGGAGGTCTTTCGGTCTTTGTTGAAGCCGGAATGGGAGGATCAGCCGGGGAGGCGCCGTTCGACGTCTCGTAGGATGTTGCGACATGCCAGCGTGCTCCAGGCGTGTGGCCTGCTGCAGCCGACCAGCCTTCGGGAAGCCCAATTCGTGTTGCCGGTGTTTACCGTACCGAAGTCGTCTGGGGGGTTGCGCGTAATAGTTGATGGGCGAAAGATCAACGACGTGTTTGCGCCTCCGCCTCCGATGGGCCTTCCGCGCTTGGAGGACGCAGTGGCTGCGCTCCTGTCGTGGAAGTAGGTGATCTCATGCGATGCACGGTCCTTTTTCTTCCAAATACCGATGGACCGAGCTGTCGCAGTTCTTCTGCGTGAATCTTGCAGCGTCCCGGGGTGGTTTTGAATCCTTTGTCCTACGCAAGCTTCCAATGGGCTGGTCTTGGGCGCCTGCGATCGCGCAACGCATCGCGACTGTGCTGGCGCATCAGGTCCAAGGTTTTGCGTGGGTGGATAATTTTTTCTTTGGCGCGGAGACAGAGGAGGCGTGCTGGGCGAAGGCTCGAGCGTTCAGAGCGCTGATCGAGAAGGCTCGGCTGGAGGTGAACGAAGACCTGGTGCCGACGCAGAGGCTGAAGGCGCTGGGCATGGAGTTCGATCTCACGGAAGGCTCGGTGAGAATGGATCCGGCGTGGTTGAAGACGCTTGACCTTTCGTGGTTCGAAAGAGGACCGCGCATAACAGCGCGCACCGTGTTTGGTTGGCTCGGAAGCATGGCGGTGTTTCGCGATGAAGAGGAGACTCTGCGCACGGCAAGGTTTGATGGACGTTGCCCGTTGTCTGGCGGGTAGGATCGGAGTTCGGTACGAGCTCTGGGATAACTGCGTGGAGCTGTCCCTGAAGGAAATCGGGGAGCTCGAGCGGGAGGTTCTGGAGATTCGAGCGAATTACTGGTTTCGTCCGGTTAGACCGTGCCGCGAGTGGATAGTGGGTTGGAGCGATGCTTCGTACGACATGTGGGCCGTGGCTCTCGAGGTGGGACCTGGTGTGGTGAAGGCAGGATTTTTTCACCATCTCGAGGGTATCTTCTCGAAGGAACTGCTTGCGGTAGTCAGGGCCGTCGAATTGGCGATCGAGGTCAGGGGTTCGGGAATCGGAATCGACATGATGGTCGATAACATGGGTGTAGTCCTGGCGATTCTGAAGGGCCACTGTCGACTCTTCGTGGGAAACGTGCTCCTTTCAAAGTTGTTTAAATTGCTGGAGGGACACGGGGCCACGTTGAGAGTCAGATGGGTGCCAACTCATTTGCAGGCGGCGGACCCATACACGCGAGGCTTACACCCGTCGAATACCCTTGTCGTCCCGCAGTCTACCATCGACGAGCTCGCTAATCTGCGGGGGCCCTTAGGGACCCTAATCCCGTTCGTGGGAAAAAGCGAAGGATAAAAACACCTTCTTTTTTCCATCTATCTTTGTCAAGAGCTGCAACTCAACTATTCTTGAAAGTATGCCAATACTGCAGGGAATAGTTGACTAGACCTCTTGAGTTTGTGCTGACCACGAATAGGGGAGTCGGGAGAACCTACAAAGCCAAAAGCAGGACCGACCCCCCCGTTCGTGAGAAAAAGCGAAGAATAAAAACACCTTCTTTTTTCCATCTATCTTTGTCAAGAGCTGCAACTCAACTATTCTTGTTCATGTGGGTGCTATGAGGCCCCCACGTGTGAGGCAGATGACATCACAGAAGAGGCATAGGTATTGCAGAAGGGGGTACAGCTACTGGACGTCCGGCTCAGCAAACTCGAAGGCTTGAATGTAGCCGGTGCTTCTCACTGGCCCCGACGCACGCCAGCGTCCTCCTCCAAACCCTCGCTACCTCTATTTATGTCTCTCTTTCTCTTTTCTTCCCGCCCTCCCTGCCCCAGAAAAGATGATTGGGTGGGTCGCGTTTCTGCGGACCTTGTTCAATGAGGAAGAGTGGAGGGACGTGAGTAGAAGCCTCCGAGGCCTCCCGGACGATACGACCCTTCTGACACTGGAGAGGCTTCCGATGTGGGCACTTCCGGTGCGTGTGCCCAGTCCTGAGCTGTACCGCAGAGTACAGGACTTGGTGAGAGCGCGTGATCAGAGCTCTCCTGCGCTGGTCAGTCCCGTAACACCGGTTGAGAAGAGGTCAACGTCTCAGCGGCGGGCGCTAAAGCGTGCCCTCGAGGACGTCCCCCTGATGCAGCCCGCCCTCGCATGAGGAGCCTGTACACGACTGCAGGCACAAGGAGGGTCAACAACTCGAACACGGCCACGTACAGGGAGTGGCGTGCGAGCGAGGGCGTGCATCCATACCCGACGACGGTCCGGAGGCTTGAGAACTTCGGCGGATACCTGTAGGCATGAAAGATGAGGCGTACAAGGCGCCCCACAACATCATCAACGCCATCTTAGCCGAGGACACGGCGGATGGTTGGGTTCTCGAGAATCCTGCTGACGACATCCGCAGGATGATCAGAGCGTTGAAGAGAGCGGCGCCTGACCCTGAGAGCGACGAGCCCCGAGGCGCCGCACAGTCCCGTCAGATCTTCGGCTTCGTGCGGACCGTTGGCGGGTACGGCGCGGATGTGCAGCTGCTGGGTGAGCACTTCACTCTCCATGCAGTCGATCCTGACGGAGGATGTCCGCGTCGGCGAGGGCGGCGTGAGGGTTGGATCGACTATGTTCAAGGCAACAGGGACGTGCAGTAGATACCTCACCTTTGAAAGCATCAATCTGTTGCCCCCTTTGCTCCTGCCGAATGGACCCGACAGCGTGCCAGAGTCTATTCTGTACTGCCCTGTCGAGGTCTTTTCCCTTCTGAAACTCATGGCCAAGGGGAAACGCCTCTTGTGCCCGTTTCCCGTCCATGCCTCGTTTAGGGATGCCCTCCGCGGGACTGCGGGGAAGCGGGGCATCCTGCAGCCGTTCAACGACGCCGACTGCTCGGGACGGACGAGGGCGCGTTTTCTAACCCACAGTGCCCGGATAGATGGTTGTTGCATCCCTTCTGAAAGCGGGTATGGACCCCATGCAGGTTCAAAAGATGGGTGATTGGGCATCAGGAGACATGGTGACCCACTACGACGAGAAAGTCCTAAGGGACCCAGGGTGTGTTGAGGCGTAAAAAGCTTACACCGAGCCACTCGAAGTTCTCGTACAGAAAGTGAAGAACAAGAAGGCAACCCGTGTCCCCGACGTCGACTGCGAGACATGCCACCGAAGAACGGAGGGCTCCACAAAAGAGCTCTACGTTTTCCCAAGTGTGATGGATGTGGCTCTTAAGCAAGATCCCATATATTTACTACGTTTTACAAGGTTGCCCACCAAATTTACCAATTCTTACAAACGTCGCAATCATAGCAAGATGAATGAAAAAAGACCCCGCCTCGTTTACCCATGCCGTTCATTTGAAGGAATCCATCCGTGAGACTTACGCCGTCCAAGTGCCCGTGCCTTGCAACCCTTGAGTGCAAGTATAATATTATACTTCCTCCCGTTACGATACCGCTCCTGGGGGGCAGGGAAAAAAAGCGAAGGATGAAAAGCAATGGTGAGGTCCGTCCCCTTCGATGTGGTTGTTGCAAACGAATATGCTCCGAGGTAATCAACAAACCACGAAAGGGCTCCAAGCGCGGCACGTCAAGTAACCCACCGCCAGCAGCAAAGAAACGAAAGTGCGCCAGATGTGGTGATTCGGGTCACAACGTTTTGACATGCAAGAAGCAGGATGATACATAGCAGATCGGTGAATGTCGTTTTCCCTTGTTCCCTTATCAAACAAAGATGGAACCCAAAAAACACCGAATTCCAATGTGGAGAGCGGCTCACAACGTGTACTTTCCGGACAAGAAGATGCCACATGTCAACATATGACACGGAAGATTTGTGTTTGCCCAAGATCATCTATTCTCTGTCGCCAGCGTCTCGACCCTGAGACGTGAATCTGAAAGTAACACCTCCCGCTTCAGGCTGCCCGTGATGCAGTCTTACGATTCATCGTGGGAATGTTTCAGCGTAACGACCAAACAGCAGGTCATTGGGGTTTTAGCAACACAAAGTCTAAAATTCTGGACTGGTCTTATGCACGGGGAAACGGTATGCCCGGGGGAAAGTGACTGGCGTCCTTCCGGCAGACAGACGGGACGTTCCCCGCGGGGCCAGTTATCCATCCCATTCCCTCCCCGATCAATTTTCAAACCCCAACCGCGACATCTTCCCATCGCGCGTTTCCGAACGCGCAGCCAGTTCTCCGTCGGTCGATCCTCGCGTCCGGCATCCTCCCTCTTTCCGGGTTTCGAAGGGTCTCTCTCGAGGAGGAGACCGAGTCAGTCCTAGCAGCCGTCAGGAGCGTGATCCCCGGCGCACAATCAATTCAGGCTCTCGCCCCTTCACCAAGGAGCGCGAGAACCAACTCTTCGCCATTTCGCGGATTCTCAGCCGGGGAGGCAGGGCTTCTCACACAGCAGTCGCGCGCGGCGTCGATCGTCGGCCAAGCGGTTCTCGATTTAGTGGCATCGAAGACGGGCGTGGCGGTCACGCGGACTCTTGCTTCGAGGCACAGAGAGAGAGACGTGACGGTGTCGGAAGCACGCGACCGATTGCACCAGGTGGTGGGTCGTGCTTGGGCGGAATCGACGGTGGACGATCGACGCAATTTGTGGAGACGATTCCAGGCGTGGACCAGTGCGCAAGGTATGGGCCTCAACCCGGATACGGCTGTCCTGTTCGTGATGGCTACTTCGGTGGAACCCCAGGGTATGCTGGCGTACTCCCGGTTGCTGGCGGCGGTTTTTGGCCATTTGGGGGTCAACAGCCAGCCGTTGAAAACGTTGGCGTCTGCTCTCCGTGGTGCTGGTGCAGCTATCCCGCTGTCGCAGGCGGAGTCGATTCCGCGCGACACGCTCCTTTCATGGGCGATGGACCAGGTGTCGCACGTTCGTTTGGCGACACTCGTCGCGTGGAAGACGGCGTCGCGTTGGGCCGATGTGTGCATGCTGACGCGGAGAGACTTTGTTCTGGTGACGGACGACGAAGTCATAGTCGACTGGGGAGTGCGGCCGAAGGGTCGTACCAGGAACCCGTTTTGTGTGAGCAAGTTGGTGGTTATCTGCGGGCCGTTGACGAACGTGATCGCGATGCTCGTACGAGGCGCGGGGGACTTCCGCCAATTGACGTCGGTGTCGACAGCGCAGCTCGCGAGAATGTGGGCGGGCGAGCTTCGGATGTGCCGATACTCGGCACACAGCATCAAGAGGGGGGCAGTCGACCACCTGCTGGAGGCCAAGTCCCTAGGAGCTCCGTTCCCAGAGCACCTGATATCCAGGGTGGCCAAGCACAAGAACGAGGTGGACCCGACCGTGGCGCAGATGACGGTGCGGTACGCAAACAACGTGGTGGCGCTGGCGCGCGTGCTAAGAACGGCGGAGGTCACTGTGTTTCTGTGAGGAACAGGGACCCGTTGGACCTGGGTCGGTTTGTCCGGCAGCAGCACTCGCTGTTCAAGCGGGGGAAAAAGACGCGCTTGCCCAAGACGGACGAGGAGAAGGCCGCGCCGCTGCATGTTGATAGTGTGCCACCGATGGACGTACCGCTCCTACGAGAGCGGATGAATGATGTGACGAGGATTCGGTTCGATGAGACGTGGCGGCGGACATTTGGCGCGACGACGGATACTGCTGCGTCAACGGCTCGTCGGGATTCGCGGTTGCAAGCACGTCATGCGCATGAGCTGGAAGCTCACGGCATAGCTCGGAGGGCGCGTGGGCCTGGAAGTTCAGTGAACGTGCCATTCACGGTCATCGAAGAGAAGGAGGGTGCATTGCGACAGCGGTTCATTCTGTGGACGTTCGAAGCGAACAACGCGATTGAGGCCGACGGATACAAGGCGTCGGTACCGCTGGAGCACGTCAGCAAATACCTGTCAGCGGTGCACGCGGAATGCGGATCCACGCGTGACTTTCGCTGCGGGTTCTACGGTGTTGCGATTCCGCACAGCGCGCGTGGCTCGTTTCGGTTCAGAGATGACGCCGATGAATGGTGGGAGCTCACTCGGTTGCCGATGGGCCACACCTGTGCACCCGAGTTAATGCACACGTTGACGTCGACCGTTGCCGGGCACCCCGATTTCGTCAAGCAGGAACACGCAGTGCCGTCGACGCTCACAGTGCACACTTGGGTCGACAACATTCGGTACGCCGGATCGCGCAAGGAGGTTCTCGAAGCGACTCGGATTGTCGACGATTTGGCGGCACAGGCGAAGGTGACGTGGAAGCAAGCGGACACCCGGACAGCGAGCTCGAGATACGAGTTCATCGGGGTGGACTGGGACCACTCGAAGAACAAGGTGGGCATATCGGCGAAGCTGGCCAAGAAGCTCGCACGGGACGTGGAAGAAGTGCGCACGGGCGCGATGTCTGCTTCGGGATTGGAGACGCTCGGAGGGCGGTTGCTGCATGCGTCAGCGATCGTCGGCGTTTTTGTGGGCGAGTATTACTTCGCTCTGAAGTTCCTTCGGCGCTTGACGAACGCCCTCAATCGGGGGGAGAAGGCGGTCGATCAGACGATTCGTCTTTCCGGCGGTGTGCAGCGGTTGCTTGAAATGTGGATTCGAGCCGTTCTCGGGAGCCGTAGCATGCCGGTGGAGGCTAGAGTGCCAGCGTTGACCGTTTTCGTTGACGCGAGTCTAGATGGATGGGGCGGCGTCGTCGTAAACGTCGCTACGAACGCGATCGAAGTGTTGGGTTCGAGATGGTCGCGGAAGGAAAAGAGGCTCCATATCAACGAGTTGGAGGCCCTGGCGTTCGAGCGTTGCGTGGCGTCGGTGACGTCGGCGCACGAGGGCGGTGCAGTGACGGTGGTCGTGGACAACACGACGGTACAAGGTGTTGCCCGTAAGGGTTCATGTCTGCGGTCGCAAGTCTTAAATGACGCAGTCGTGAAGGGGCTCGCGCATCTGCGCGGGCTGAACATCTCAGTCTCTGTTCGCTGGGTAAAGAGTGCGGGGAATCCCGCCGACCTGCCGTCGCGGGTCCCGGTGTCGGCTTTGACCGATGCGAATTTGGCCGACATGGCACTTGCGGTAAGGAGTTTTCTTACTGGCGATATGGGTCTGGTGGTGTGACTTCCTGGGCTAGCCTGTTCACTCACAAAATCAGTGGCTACCTCAGGGGGTTACCCCATCGTACGTGAAACCCTGTTTCTTCTTCCCCTTTCTTTGTTGCAATGAGTGGATTTCAGAAGCATTCTGAGAAATGCAACGATCAAGTGAAGCGCACGCGAAGCGCAGTAGCGCAGTTCATGATGAACTCAGCAAGTGAAGCGCCAAGGCATTCTTACGATTCATCGTGGGAATGTTTCAGCGTAACGACCAAACAGCAGGTCATTGGGGTTTTAGCAACACAAAGTCTAAAATTCCCACCCACCCACATCCTGGTATTCGCTGCTTGCTATCCTATCAGTCCGCGGTATCCGCGAGGTCCAGGGGAGCTGGGTTCCCACCCTCCGTCCCCCGTGACTTCCTGGGCTAGCCTGTTCACTCACAAAATCAGTGGCTACCTCAGGGGGTTACCCCATCGTACGTGAAACCCTGTTTCTTCTTCCCCTTTCTTTGTTGCAATGAGTGGATTTCAGAAGCATTCTGAGAAATGCAACGATCAAGTGAAGCGCACGCGAAGCGCAGTAGCGCAGTTCATGATGAACTCAGCAAGTGAAGCGCGAAGGCATTCTGCATCTGATTGCTACCACCCACACATTGTGTTCGTGTCGTTGTACATTTTAGCCGCTCACCCAATGACACAGATGGTTCGACGGCTCTGCATATTGCCAGAGAGAATGGTCGCTTGAATGTTGTCAAGGAATTGATCGCAGCTGGTGCCAACGTCGCTCCCCCCAGTCGGGCCTAAATCCGACGGGTTTGACCTCAGCACCATGAAGGTGCAAGGGCGGATCCTGCTGGACATGCGACGGGCCGAGTGGCACCATGTGTTGCGGGACAGCTGGGTCAGTCCGCCTGGGCGCAGCTAGCTGCGGAGCGCCCATCCTTTGACGGGGTGCAGCACCACGGTGTAGACTACGTGCGCACCAGCGATGAACGCCGCCAAACGACGGCGAGTGCGGCGCTGCGGAAGGCCCTCACGACCATTGTGGCCGGGGTCGTCTCCTACGCAACGCGCTAGGGGCGCGGCGCCGGCAAAGGAGACCGCCGGGGCGACTCCGGCGACAGCGGTGGCGTTCGGCCGCGTCCCCCGCCGCGTCCTCCTCTGCTGAAGGGTCCTCCGGACCCTCCTCGGTCGACGAAGGCGATCGGATCGCATCAGCTGGTGCCTTCGACGCCTAGACGATCCACACGTTTCTCGGATTTACGGCTGGCATTGCGACGGCACGCAGACATTTCTTCTCCTTGAACTGCTTGCAGAGAGCCTCGAGCAACGGCTTAAACGGGCGAAGAAGGGTGCATCAACAACAGCATCACGCAGACCATTCCTGTCCTGGGCCGAGTATTATTCGATTTGTCTTGGTTTGCTTCGTGGAGTTGGTGCTCTACATAAACATCGCTGTTTGCACCGTGACATCAAGCCACAGAACATCATGCTTCCATCCGAAGGGGTTGCAAAGCTAGTCGACCTTGGAATCTCAAAGGAGAAGGCCGCCATGACGGCCACGGGTACCCAAGCGGGTACTTTTCCCTACATGGCGCCTGAGGTTCAGAACAACCATCGATACTCGTTTCCTGCTGACATGTACAGCGTGGGCTGCACAGCATGGCAGCTCATCAATGGGCGCACACCGTGGGAATGGGTTACGCTGCTTGGTTTCTTGGCCCAGCATCAAGCCGGTCTTCCAATGGACAGCTTACAGGCGAAAAAATCTCATGATCACTCACCTTCCAACCTCCTTTTTGACCACCTTGTGTCTGCGGTGTCTACTTTTCACGTTGCCACTCAAAACAGAATCAGGACTATCTAGTGGTATTCTGTAGCCCCTGAGCAGACGAGCGCCCTTTGCACTTTCTTCGAAGAAGACTTGATGTTAGCATCAAACATGCGTGAGAGGCAGTGTCCTGCCTCAGCATTAAACTAAGATTTCCCCCCCGTCTCTTTTCTTGCCTTTCCCTCACCCCTCACAACCAGCACCAAGAACAACGTCCCCCCGTCTCTTTTTAGCCGCATGCAATGTGTGAGGCAACTGAACCGCCCAGGTGGGACCTTCTGATCATGATAATTTGCCAGGTTGCCACCTCCCACAAACTGCAGCTGGATCTGGCCGAGGCTACGTCAGGACGGATTTGGCAGGTGAGCAGCGACACCTCCCCATATTGCGCAGCACGAGAGTACCGGGGAAAGCCTGCCACGCGTCACGTGTTCGGCGGTACTGCAGAGCCACGGGCCTACGGGTCAGGTGGCTACCGATTTCCCCTACTAAAGCATCAAGGCGTGGCGCACCTTGGGGCTTGGCGCTTGCGCTGAACACAAGCTCGTAGAGACGGTCAGCCACAGGGCAGAGCGGGACGGGGTTGGTACTGTCCTGCCTTCGACTCAAGCTTTGGCCAACTGTGGTTGACTGTCACGTTCCTGCACCCGGAGCGGCCTTTTTCTTTTTCTTCTCTTGTTGGTAGGTGTCATGGAGGGGCCTTCACGTGGTGACACTGTTGACCGCACCTTACTGGGGGGGGTCGAATACAAGAGGTACCTCTTCTATTCGGCGTGCCGATCCTGCAATTTTCCCGAAAAAGAAATGGAAAAAAGTACCGCAAACCCGGAAGCCGCGGGAATTCCCTTCTTCTTGAAAGACGCACGCAGTGCTGATACTAAGCCTGAGACCCAAAACGAAGTTGCTAACCCTGGGTGGGGGTGGGTACCCCCCTCCCCCCCCCCTCCTGGTGCAACCCACTGTGGACCTACTGTGGGACCACCTTAGCTAAATTCTCCAAGGTGAAATGGTGGAAAAAGTGGGTCAAAAAAAATTTTTTTCGAGTGCTTTTTTGGGAGGATTTGGGCCAAAAAAAAATTTTTTTTTTCTTGGTCGCTGCTGAGGAACCACCTTGGAGCGGTCACCACCCTGCTGCACACACACGGTGGACCGGTCATGGTCATGACCGCATGTTTGACCGGTCAGTTTTTGACCGGTCAGCTGAGAAAGTTATGCGGTCATTGACCGCATACCTTGCGGTCAATGACCGCGGTCATTGAATGCATCCTGTGGTAAGCCACAAGGATTCCTGCCTTTTTGGGTTGAAAATCACCCGGTCTCGGTCTCTCTCTTTTCTGGTAAACGTGCTTCTGCGTTTCGGGGGTCAGAAACGCTGGTTGGAGAAAAGGTATGTTGGGTGTCACATACAGGGCTTTTTGGTGGGATTTCTGAGGTCACAATCACACGGTGTGCTCCAGCACCGGGTGAACTGTGCAGTCCATTTTGCGGGTGTCACACCTGCACCTCGATAGTGTAAAGTTTAGATGGCTTCGAAGTTGTAGACGTTGGAGTGCCGCGCCTCCAGAAGCCTGACCAGGTGACCGGTAGAGGTGAGGGACGATGGAGCTGGCGTCGTTCGGCACTCGAGGGAGGCGTGGTGATGCACGCACGGGCGGGACTGGTGGGCTCTCACAGTTGCACTCAGGGAGTTGATGCACCACGAAAGTCGAAAAGAGATTTGGGATAGCATGCAAGAATCTGTAGCGATAATCTGCATCGCCGGTTCGCACGTGATGTGTCATGTCTTCGCCTTTAGCCCCCTCGGGCGATGGCCGCGCTTCGATGGGCGCTCTTCTACGCCGTTTTGTTGTCGGCTCCGACGCAGAGTTCGTCCGCTTCTTCGCTCGCGTCAGTGCCGTCTTCTTGACCCTCGCCGCTGGCTTTAATGTTGATGTTGCGGGTCTCTGATGTTGCTTGTCTTCTGCTGCTTCAGGTAGCATTCCGGGTGTGCTCTTTGTCGCTTTGACGATACGTGGCGAGCAACGTTTTTCCCTCATGTGGAAACCGAGTCAGTAATCGGTTCCCTCAATCCGCT
This sequence comes from Diplonema papillatum, assembly GCA_030068145.1. Lineage (NCBI taxonomy): Eukaryota > Euglenozoa > Diplonemea > Diplonemida > Diplonemidae > Diplonema > Diplonema papillatum. The sequence goes on from JAPJBO010001894.1 coordinate 17,271, forward strand.
GACCATGATTGGCGCTGATGCTCGATTCGATTGTACTTACGGTGAGGCAGTTTCTCACTGGCGTTGTGGTGGATGGAAGGTGACCTCGCCCAAGCTCGTTTCCCGGGTTAAGGCAGTCACTCAACATTCCCTTGCGCTAGTGATATCAGTTACAAAGACGTGTTCTTACTTTTCCCTTTCTTCTGGGCAGTTCTCGTCAGACAATACGAAGAGCCGAAAATCCATGGCGATGTGGGCCCGTAGAGATGTCCCGCAGCACATCTTCTTTGCCGAGCTGACGACGGCAAAGTTTGTGACCGCTGTCGACAAGTAGAATCTTTGTCGACAACTTGCCTTTGTTTGTGCGCTCGCAGTCTTTGTTCGCACTTTCTCTCGTTGAAGAGATATTGTGCTATTTGCAAAGCTGGCTGCCTTCCTGTTGAAATCATCTGTTCTCATAGGTAGTGGACGCCACACTAATTTTTGTGTACGCCGGACACAACTGTTTGCGAGACTGGAGGCACTCGTTGCATCGAAGAGTTTGCAAAGGTCGACAGTCAACCTTGGGGTTTACAGCGTCTGTTACGATGGAAAGGTGCGTGGCGTCCCGTGTCTTTCTTCGCACGGGCTCACCGTCGCATCGTTTGAGAGAGCTTCACCACCAGGCTCGTTGCCAATCAAAAAACTGTCACCGTGAAAGTGTCTCACTCCTCTGCGAGGTCGGTTTGAGACGCTTTCACGGGTAAAAAGGGTGAGCCACTTACACGGGGGGGGTACGTATAGTTGTTAAGTGCGTACTTCGAGAATTAGGCCTTGCATGGGTACACTTTGCTGCCTATTTTACCTTGCAAACTGTCATAAGTACCAGTTATTGACCGCAATGTTGCGGTCAATGACCGCATGGGTGCGGTCAATGACCGCATGGGTGCGGTCAATGACCGCATGGGTGCGGTCAATGACCAGTACCCTACCGGTCAATGACCGCAAGGTACCGGTCAACATTATTGCGGTCAGCGTGGTGCGGTCATTGACCGCACCAGCCCTTGACCGGTCCACCGTGCAGGCCCTGCAGGAGGGGGGGGGGGGCCCTCCTGACTTCTTCGTTTCTGGAACTACGACAAAGCCACTGATCCTGTGCTGCTTGATTTCTTGCCGAATCAAACGGTCACCAGCCTATCGGTCGTCCCAGGATACGGTTTGTCAGAAACCCAACCTCTCGCGCAACCTGCTCCAGAGCCTTCTTTCCCGCACGCTTCTTTCTTCCATGTCAATACTTGTATTACGCCTGAGCGTTTTCAGACATGTCGGCGACAGGCTTGTCTGTCGCCGACATGTCTGTATTACTAATAGACCGCGGGGGACAACTCATGAGGGAGAAAAGGAAGTGCGCGGAATCATTCCGGTGGGTTTTCGGGCTCGTCAGACTCCGGACGTGCGGAGGCAAACAGTGCAATCAGGTCCATCCCTATCCCCTGCAGCTGCATTTAGTTTCGTCTGGTGCTGGATTCGACTGTCTCTCACGGTCTATCACGTCCATCCCTATCCCCTGCAGCTGCATTTAGATTCGTCTGGATTCGACTGTCTCTCACGGTCTATCAGGAGCGGATCGACCGGCTTAGTTCCCTGCCTCGTGCCAACCCCTTGCTCCTTGTTGGCCATCCGAGATGCGGTGCGAAGTCGTCACTGTCACAGTTTCACTGAGGGAGTTGATGCACCACGAAAGTCGATTAGAGAACTTCACACAGCCTTCAGGGTGTGGTTGGTTCAAAGAAAAATTCAAGTTTTCCCACCCTCCCTAACCCCCCGGTGACCTCGCCCAAGCTCGTTTCCCCGGGTTAAGGCAGTCACTCAACATTCCCTTGCGCTAGTGCTATCAGTTACAAAGACGTGTTCTTACTTTTCCCTTTCTTCTAGGCAGTTCTCGTCAGAAAATACGAAGAGCAGAAACTCCTCTGTGCTGTGCTGGCTTTGCTTCCCCCTTTTTCTTGTACTGCTCAAAGTCTCCCGCTGTCGCTATCGGCATGGGTCACTGCGGCGTAAGCGCATAGATTCGCGTTTCACGTCTCGAGCATTTGTTCCACTACATGTAGACCTTCCGTTCCGCTCGTCGAAAAGCATTTGCGCCTCGAGAACCTGCAAGTGTTTGCTGTCGCGGCTCACGCAGGGGACTACCTCTTTTTTGTATAAGTACCTGCTGTTTCTAGGAAATGCTTGAGGAGACTGCCAGCTGCGAAAGATCAAATGCGCTGTAGCACACACGAAACACAGGTAGATCTGGGTTGAGTGGCGGACGTAAGCGTTCAACAAACTGACCTACCTCAAGGGCCATCTAAGGGCGTAGGTCAGTGCTTTAAGCTCGTCGCTTCCATTGGCAGGCTACGCTCCTCAAGGGCCATCTTAGGGTGCAGTAACGGCAGCGCTACTCTTGGGCGGCAGGGCAGGAATTGCAGTGTCAGCACCCACATGGTGGCTAACAGTGCACGCCGAACCCGTGGGCAGCACTGAAACTGCGTTTTCGATGCTGTGCCTGCTCAAGACGGGGCTTCATTGACGAACCAGACCAAATAAACTGAAATCGTGGGCAAATGGTAGGTGTACACCAACAGCTTCGTACGTTTTTTGCCGTGATTGTCAACCTTTTCGCAGGAACGCTCTCACCTCAAATTCTAATCTCCCACCGACCTTTTGAAGTATTCGAAGAATTTGGACGCAGAGAAGTTGATCTTGGAAGCACGCAAGAATTGAAACCTGAGCGACATCCGGAGAGCTATCTCCATTGACCGTAACTGTGTCAACATGGCTCGCTTCTTAAGTATGCACTCTCTTCTGACATGAATTTTTTGTATGACTCATATGTATGACTCATATTCAGTGCTGCAGTTTTCATGAAACTCTTGTAACTCTTGCAATCAGTTCCTCTCTACGCATCATAGTCTCTGCAGGATTGATTCGTTCCCATCTTCGAACATCCACTCACCCATCCTCCCCGCACTCCCGAATCAGATCGGAAGAATCTTCGAACGTAATACCCCGTCGGTAGCCAGCCGGAGACCCAACCTTGTATCCCAAGGTCCTGCCAACCCGCCGGGATCCCTCCCCACGCCTCCTCTCAGAATACCGAAGACGGAAAGCAGTTTAACGAATGCGTCTGGTTGGCAGATTCATCACGTCTTTTTTTGCTGCCCGTGATGCAGTCTGCATCTGATTGCTACCACCCACACATTGTGTCCGTGTCGTTGTACATTTTAGCCGCTCACCCAATGACACAGATGGTCGGACGGCTCTGCATATTGCCAGCAAGAACGGTCACTCAGAAGTTGTCAAGGAATTGATAGCAGCTGGTGCCAAGGTCGACGTGCAGGAGGAGGAGGGTATGTTTTACAATGCGAAGAATGGTTTTTTGCTCATGTGGGTGCTATGAGGCCTCCACGTGCGAGGCAGATGACATCACAGAAGAGGCATAGGTATTGCAGAAGGGGGTACAGCTACTGGACGTCCGGCTCAGCAAACTCGAAGGCTTGAATGTAGCCGGTGCTTCTCACTGGCCCCGACGCACGCCAGCGTCCTCCTCCAAACCCTCGCTACCTCTATTTATGTCTCTCTTTCTCTTTTCTTCCCGCCCTCCCTGCCCCAGAAAAGATGATTGGGTGGGTCGCGTTTCTGCGGACCTTGTTCAATGAGGAAGAGTGGAGGGACGTGAGTAGAAGCCTCCGAGGCCTCCCGGACGATACGACCCTTCTGACACTGGAGAGGCTTCCGATGTGGGCACTTCCGGTGCGTGTGCCCAGTCCTGAGCTGTACCGCAGAGTACAGGACTTGGTGAGAGCGCGTGATCAGAGCTCTCCTGCGCTGGTCAGTCCCGTAACACCGGTTGAGAAGAGGTCAACGTCTCAGCGGCGGGCGCTAAAGCGTGCCCTCGAGGACGTCCCCCTGATGCAGCCCGCCCTCGCATGAGGAGCCTGTACACGACTGCAGGCACAAGGAGGGTCAACAACTCGAACACGGCCACGTACAGGGAGTGGCGTGCGAGCGAGGGCGTGCATCCATACCCGACGACGGTCCGGAGGCTTGAGAACTTCGGCGGATACCTGTAGGCATGAAAGATGAGGCGTACAAGGCGCCCCACAACATCATCAACGCCATCTTAGCCGAGGACACGGCGGATGGTTGGGTTCTCGAGAATCCTGCTGACGACATCCGCAGGATGATCAGAGCGTTGAAGAGAGCGGCGCCTGACCCTGAGAGCGACGAGCCCCGAGGCGCCGCACAGTCCCGTCAGATCTTCGGCTTCGTGCGGACCGTTGGCGGGTACGGCGCGGATGTGCAGCTGCTGGGTGAGCACTTCACTCTCCATGCAGTCGATCCTGACGGAGGATGTCCGCGTCGGCGAGGGCGGCGTGAGGGTTGGATCGACTATGTTCAAGGCAACAGGGACGTGCAGTAGATACCTCACCTTTGAAAGCATCAATCTGTTGCCCCCTTTGCTCCTGCCGAATGGACCCGACAGCGTGCCAGAGTCTATTCTGTACTGCCCTGTCGAGGTCTTTTCCCTTCTGAAACTCATGGCCAAGGGGAAACGCCTCTTGTGCCGGTTTCCCGTCCATGCCTCGTTTAGGGATGCCCTCCGCGGGACTGCGGGGAAGCGGGGCATCCTGCAGCCGTTCAACGACGCCGACTGCTCGGGACGGACGAGGGCGCGTTTTCTAACCCACAGTGCCCGGATAGATGGTTGTTGCATCCCTTCTGAAAGCGGGTATGGACCCCATGCAGGTTCAAAAGATGGGTGATTGGGCATCAGGAGACATGGTGACCCACTACGACGAGAAAGTCCTAAGGGACCCAGGGTGTGTTGAGGCGTAAAAAGCTTACACCGAGCCACTCGAAGTTCTCGTACAGAAAGTGAAGAACAAGAAGGCAACCCGTGTCCCCGACGTCGACTGCGAGACATGCCACCGAAGAACGGAGGGCTCCACAAAAGAGCTCTACGTTTTCCCAAGTGTGATGGATGTGGCTCTTAAGCAAGATCCCATATATTTACTACGTTTTACAAGGTTGCCGACCAAATTTACTAATTCTTACAAACGTCGCAATCATAGCAAGATGAATGAAAAAAGACCCCGCCTCGTTTACCCATGCCGTTCATTTGAAGGAATCCATCCGTGAGACTTACGCCGTCCAAGTGCCCGTGCCTTGCAACCCTTGAGTGCAAGTATAATATTATACTTCCTCCCGTTACGATACCGCTCCTGGGGGGCAGGGAAAAAAAGCGAAGGATGAAAAGCAATGGTGAGGTCCGTCCCCTTCGATGTGGTTGTTGCAAACGAATATGCTCCGAGGTAATCAACAAACCACGAAAGGGCTCCAAGCGCGGCACGTCAAGTGACCCACCGCCAGCAGCAAAGAAACGAAAGTGCGCCAGATGTGGTGATTCGGGTCACAACGTTTTGACATGCAAGAAGCAGGATGATACATAGCAGATCGGTGAATGTCGTTTTCCCTTGTTCCCTTATCAAACAAAGATGGAACCCAAAAAACACCGAATTCCAATGTGGAGAGCGGCTCACAACGTGTACTTTCCGGACAAGAAGATGCCACATGTCAACATATGACACGGAAGATTTGTGTTTGCCCAAGATCATCCATTCTCTGTCGCCAGCGTCTCGACCCTGAGACGTGAATCTGAAAGTAACACCTCCCGCTTCAGGCTGCCCGTGATGCAGTCTGCATCTGATTGCTACCACCCACACATTGTGTTCGTGTCGTTGTACATTTTAGCCGCTCACCCAATGACACAGATGGTTGGACGGCTCTGCATATTGCCAGCGAGAACGGTCACTCAGAAGTTGTCAAGGAATTGATCGCAGCTGGTGCCAAGGTCGACGTGCAGGAATATGGTATGTTTTACGATGCGAAGAATGTTTTTTTGTTCATGTGGAGGCAGATGACATCACAGAAGAGGCATAGGTATTGCAGAAGGGGGTACAGCTACTGGACGTCCGGCTCAGCAAACTCGAAGGCTTGAATGTAGCCGGTGCTTCTCACTGGCCCCGACGCACGCCAGCGTCCTCCTCCAAACCCTCGCTACCTCTATTTATGTCTCTCTTTCTCTTTTCTTCCCGCCCTCCCTGCCCCAGAAAAGATGATTGGGTGGGTCGCGTTTCTGCGGACCTTGTTCAATGAGGAAGAGTGGAGGGACGTGAGTAGAAGCCTCCGAGGCCTCCCGGACGATACGACCCTTCTGACACTGGAGAGGCTTCCGATGTGGGCACTTCCGGTGCGTGTGCCCAGTCCTGAGCTGTACCGCAGAGTACAGGACTTGGTGAGAGCGCGTGATCAGAGCTCTCCTGCGCTGGTCAGTCCCGTAACACCGGTTGAGAAGAGGTCAACGTCTCAGCGGCGGGCGCTAAAGCGTGCCCTCGAGGACGTCCCCCTGATGCAGATGAGGAGCCTGTAGACGACTGCAGGCACAAGGAAGGTCAACAACTCGAACACGGCCACGTACAGGGAGTGGCGTGCGAGCGAGGGCGTGCATCCATACCCGACGACGGTCCGGAGGCTTGAGAACTTCGGCGGATACCTGTAGGCATGAAAGATGAGGCGTACAAGGCGCCCCACAACATCATCAACGCCATCTTAGCCGAGGACACGGCGGATGGTTGGGTTCTCGAGAATCCTGCTGACGACATCCGCAGGATGATCAGAGCGTTGAAGAGAGCGGCGCCTGACCCTGAGAGCGACGAGCCCCGAGGCGCCGCACAGTCCCGTCAGATCTTCGGCTTCGTGCGGACCGTTGGCGGGTACGGCGCGGATGTGCAGCTGCTGGGTGAGCACTTCACTCTCCATGCAGTCGATCCTGACGGAGGATGTCCGCGTCGGCGAGGGCGGTGAGGGTTGGATCGACTATGTTCAAGGCAACAGGGACGTGCAGTAGATACCTCACCTTTGAAAGCATCAATCTGGTCACGAACGGCATCCTCCAAGGCTGCCCTATCTCCGTGGTCCTGATCAACGCCCTTCTGTCCGTGCTCTCGAAAGCCCTGGTCAGCCGGGCACGAGTGAGTCCGAAGTCCTTTGCTGATGACTTGTACCTCCTCTCGCGACTCGCGAAGCTGCTCCAGGAAGGAATAGAAGTCACCGCGATATTCGGGAGTCTGACCGGCCTCGCTCTCAACGAAGGCAAGTGTGCCTCCTTCTCGACGTCGGAAAAAGGCCCCCGTCTCGAGGTTGGAGGCAAGGCGGTGAAGTCGGTGAAGACCGTTAAGGTTCTGGGCGTTCCCCTGGGCACAGAAGGGCCTGTGGACAACGGTAGGTCTGACGCGACCGTGGAAGCCGCAGCCAGGCTGGAAGCGTCGCCACTGAAGCCGCGCACCAAGTTCCGCGTCATGCAGACGATCGCGGCATCCGCGCACTACGGCGCGGCCTACTGCGCCAACTCGGCCGGTGGCTTTGCGAACAACTCCGTCCTTCGCACGGCTCTCTCCGCCTGCTTGATTCCTCGCTCAAATCGGGCGAAGAGCCCCCTCGCGACACTTACCCTTGTTGCGAAGGCGCACTTGTGCGATCCGGCATGCGCCTCCGGGTACAGCTCACTCCGCACCGCCGCGAAGCAATACCAGAAGGAGAGGTTTCGGCTGCGAATGGATGCCCTTCTTGTATCCGGGGCTGACGCCTCCTTAAAGGGCCCCGTCGGGCTGATATCCAATCTCCTTCGAGAGATACGTTTCCTGCCGGCGAAGCGGCACAGTTTCGAGTTGCTATCGTTCGAAGGTGCGACCGTGCCTTTTTCCGGGAAGGAGACACTGCACTTCGTCCGTGAGGGCCTGCGTCTTCGAGCGTGGCGCTACCTGACGACACAAAGGCAAGGCTACTCGGGTATCGAGAGGGGGGTGGATGTGCGCCTGCTGAACAGACTGTGGCAGAACCGCGCGACGGAGGACAGGCTCAGCTTTGCAATCCGCAAATGCATCGCAGGAGCGGTGTACTCTCGCGAGTGGTGCAACAGAAAATGGGGAACGGATGACGGCGTATGCGAGTTCTGCGACGGTGGGACGCCGGGGACCCTGCTGCACTATTTCTGGGAATGCCCGGGACCGGGGGGCAGGTGGGTCAATCTACGTTGCCGACTCGACGTCGCAGGAGTGGCGGCACAGAATATGCCCCTATGCCTGAGCACACGGGGGATTCCCCCCATCGGAACCCCGCCGGTACTCGTGGAGAGGGTCCAGAAGCTGATCGGGACCATCTCCATCGAGATGGCGCAAGCGCAGCGTAATATCGCGACGACGCGCCCCTGGGAGCTTGCCTCCGCCGCGGCAGGGAGATATGACGTTGAGCTGGCAAGGGACAGCCGTGAGCTCCTCACGAAGCAGATCGGGACGCGCTTCGCGGCGACGCTAGTCTACTGGCTAAGGAATCTACGTTGGGTCAACACCCCCCCTCTCCCTACGACCGGCGTGGAACTCGCTTTGGATTTTGAGGCCTACACGCGATCCAAGCTGCCTGGGGAAACGTTTGCCGAAAAAGGGTTGCAGATAGGATATCTAACACGAGCCATCAACGACCTAAGCTTTGCTGACACGGGGGCCTCAGCCTTCCCCGGGAAGTGGCGTCAGGGTGTATGCTCTTTACGCTGCCTGGGTGCGCCGGCAATGCCGGGATTCACACACCGTCCACGTTTTGCAGCTGGACGGAGGACAGAGGCGATGTTAAACGGCATAGTAGCAGTTTGCTCCAAAGACAGCTGGAATGACGCCAAACCCGTGTACCCTCAGGACGTAGCCTTCGCTCAATGGAAGCTGAAGTTTCCCATCAAGGTGTTAGCCGCCGCCGTAGGCCGCGCAGTCGCGAGGAAGAAGAGGGCCCGCAGCGTTACAAGGCGGCGATCCCCCGCGAGACGAGCTCGCCCGCCGGCCAGAGCGCCCGCTGCAGCACCAACTCCGGTGCCGCCACTCACTGTAGCAGAGCCGCAACCTGCAGCGCGCCTCCGGAGCGACTTACGCCCGCCGTAGCAGTGCGAAGAGAAGTGAGGAGACCGGAAACTCCCCGGAGAGATGGTCCCTGCACTCTAACTCGTCTCTCTCTCTCTCTCTCTCTCTCAATCTGTCGCTGTCCG
>JAPJBO010001895.1:0-26288 GCA_030068145.1 Diplonema papillatum
GGGAAGAGACTACGACGCCGTCATCGTCGGCGAAGAGTGAGAACGTGATCCAGGAACCCCCTTGGGTCTCTTCAACAATTCGCTTGTTGAGAGCTTCCAGTGAGGTGCCGAGGCCGTCGATGTGATACAAGAAGAGTATCGGCCCGAGGACGGTACCCTGGGGCACGCCGTGCTTCAGGTGGAACTTGCTTCCGGTGGCCCCATCGACCTTGAAAGCCGCCCTTCTGTTCCTCAAGAAGGACTCAAGCCACACGAGAAACTTAGGGGGGACTCCCTTACTCTGCATAGCGTCGAGTAGGAGGGCGTGGTCGACGGTGTCAAAGGCGTTGGCCAGGTCGAACGAGAGGAGGCAGACGCGTCGCCGGGTAGGTACCGCGCAGTCGATCGTGGTCATGACGGAGTAAAGCTGCTCCTCAGTACCTCGCTGCTTACGGAAGCCGCCCTGCCGAGTGCAGAAAGGTAGGACCTGGGTGACTTCCTCGTTCTCCGTCAGGAAAACCAGCCGGTTCTTGACGATCACTTCCATCAGCTTGGAGGTAACGCTCGTCAGAGAGATAGGGCGGTAACCCTCAGGGAGGGAGTGGTCTCTGCCTGGCTTCGCGACAGGTATGACGTGGGCATCACGCCAGGTGTCCGGGACAAACCCTTCACCCCAAGAGATGTTCAGGAGCTCGAGGATCAGCTGCTTGGCGCCTCCATCCAGCCTGGACAGGAACTCGGTGCAGATGCCGTCGGGGTCCAGGGATGTCTTCGGGTCGAGATCCTTGAGAGCACGATCAAGCTCGTCCTCGGTTATACGCCCACAGCCAACGTCGTCATCGGACGGGCGATTTTTCGGAGCCCATCGGCGGGGGGGATCAGTGTTTGCGCCCCCACAGACGGACTCGAGATGCCGTCCGAGGATTTCGGCTTTGACTTCGGCTTCGACGCAGAAACCTTCGCCGTTCCGCAGCGGAGGGATAGAAAGGTGGTTGCGCCTACCGTCCAGCATGCGGACCTGGCGGAAAAGGAGGGCAATGCCAGTGCACCTGTTAATGCGGCCCGCTATCCTGTCCCAGTAGCAGGTTTTGGCCTGCGTGGCGGCCTCCTTGAACTCGCATATCTTCTCGAGGTGTGCACAGATCTTGTCCGAGGAGTCGGGCTCCGCCTGCAGCTCCGCGAAAGCGGCGGCTTTTTCACGTTCGAGGGTGGTGAGCTCAGGGGTCCACCACGCCTTGTACGCACGGCCCTGGGTGTACTTCGGGACAAAATCATGGATGGCACGGCGGAAGCAGGAGGCAATGCGTTTGGCGAACTGGGTGTTGGTGGCCGGTCTTTTGGCGAGAAGGGTCGCGCTCTCCTCATCCAACCGAAGCATCATCTCTTCCCAGTCTGCCCGTTTCCAGGAGAACCATGTAAGCCTGGGGGGCCGAGGCTGCCTGTACCCCCTCGGAACCTCGAAGGCGACAGGGTAGTGGTCGGACTCCCAGGAGTCCAGTCTCCTCCAGTTGCGTATGAAGCCGGGGATGCGGGAGGAGATGGCTACATCCGGGGATGAGTTTCTGATACCCGGCCTCGGCGGCATGGTGTGGACTGCGGGGTTGTTGCTAACCACTGCCGACACCTCGACGAGCCAGTCCTTCAGGTTCCGTCCGCATGCGTTAATAGCCCCGTGGGACCAGTCCGGGTGGTGGGCGTTTAGGTCACCGGCGATGACGACGGTGTCGTCCATCGGAAAGGGCTCCATGTCGAGGTTTGTGTGGGAGGATTTCGACGGTGGGTGGTATACGTTGTAGACCTGCAGTGCTGGGAGACCGATGCGGGTGATCTCGATTGCCACGCATTCCGTCGTAGAATTACATAATCCCGCGGGGACAGGGATCTCTTTTACGTGCAGGTTGGACCTCACAAACGTGGCGACCCCACCGCCTAGGCCACCTCGGTCCCGCCGAAACACCCTGTAACCGTTGAGAACTGGAGGAGGAGACTTGCTCGACAGCTTTGTCTCCTGCAGGAGGAGAATGTCCGGCATGTAGGCGGCGATTCCTCGGCTGATGCTATCTAGCCCCCGAGACAACTTCTCGCGAGCGAAGAAGGAGTTGCAGTTGAACGAGATGAACTTCAGGGTAGAGAGCTCGCCCCAACCGCGCTCGGGACGTCTGCGATTGGCCGCTGGGGGGAGTGCGGCGCTACGCGGTGGTTGAACGCCGGCCTGCTGGGCTCGGCGAGGAGCCGAGGGTTGTCCCGGGGGAGCCTGTCTCCGGGTGTTGGTGACTGGTGCAGGTGCCGGATTTTGGAGGGTCTGGGCGCCGCTCTCTGGGGTTGAGCTGGCGAGGAGGGGGGCGCCGAGGGGGGGATCTCCCGGGCGCGGGGGTAACCCTCAATGCTGTGAAAGAAGCGGAGGGCTTCCTTCTGAGGGAGACCCGTCGAAGCCCAGGTGGTCTGGTATCGACGGTCCCGTGGGCAGAGGCGTAGCCCCTGGTCTTGAGAGAGTGTCAGGGGGGAGGGGACCATTTGGTGGGGGTTGACCGGCTCCCCTGGCACGTGGAAGGTCCGCGCTGTGGGAGCGGGGTGGGGGGTACACCATCCGCGTGGCTCCGCGTCCTCCCCCTACGGCCCGCGGGGCGGGAGCGGTATGGGCCGGTGCCGCAGTTGCTTGGTTCCCACATTGCGGTGCTGCAGCGTGAGGGGGCTCGGCCTGAGGCAACGGGGTGTCTTGTGCCTCGGAGGTCGGCTTTGTCTGGGGTTCGGCAAGGGGGCGACGACGAGGCTTGGCGCGGCGGTCCTTGTCGGGTTGGCCCTGCGAGCACGGAGGTTGCTGATCGGGGGGCGGAGGAGTGGTAGAAGGTGGCGTTGACGGCGCATGTTGCTCCTGCAGAAGCGGTTCGGGACGTCCGGCCGAAGGCGGTGCACTGGCATCCAGCTGGTGAGGGCAGTCGGGCTCGGCCACTCGGTCCGGGGTAGTGTCCCTCGCTCTCTCGCGCGTTGAGGCTGTCTTGGCGCGGCGGTCCTTGTCGTGCTGGCCCTGCGTAGGCTCCAGGGCGTCGGCTGCTCCCCCGTTGCCCGTTCTCACTGCGGATGTGTCGGACGTAGGTGGCAGCGAGGTAGGAGGGCAAGGGGGTTGCTGGGCGAGGGACGGAGGGGCAGGTGGCGCAGGCGTCGCGTCCCCCTGCTGTCGGGGCGGTTCGGCACGTCCGACGGAAGGCGAGGCGCTGGCATCTGGTTGATGGGGGTGGCAGGGCACGTCCACGTGGTCCGGTGTCGTGTCCCTAGCTCTCCTGCGCGTTACAATCTTGGTACGTCGGTCCTTGTCGTGAACGCGGGTGCTGACTGTAGCCAGTTGGTCCTGCGTGGCCTCCAGGGAGACGCTCTGTTGCCTCACCGCCTCAGATAGCCGCTGGTGGGAGCTTTCCAAGTTGGTCCCGTGCCTGTGAAGGCCAGCGGCAAGCTCTGAGCGGGTGTTGGCAAGTGCCTCACTCTGTGCACGAATGTCCGCAGTAAGGTGGGCGAACTTCGCATTCATCCCCTCTGTAATGGAGCGGAAGCCAGAGACGAGATCCTCCTGCGTTCTCTCCACCGCCTCCCGATAGCTGGACCGCAGCTGCTCCGAAATGGTCACAACGTGACTGACGGCCGCAACAAGGGCTTCCGGCTGTTCAGCGTCGGACCTCGGCGGGCGCGTAGGATGAGGGGTGTCGCCCTCAGGGAGAGCGTCACTTGGCTCGCTTACGACCTCCTCCGTGCTGTCGGCGTCAACGTCCATGACAGACGCATCTTCGGGGTGGTCGACAGCGGTAATGGTGAGTCCCCCGGCTAGTGCCTTACGACCCGAGCCCGAACGGTCGCCGAGAAGGTGTAGACCCGCAAGGATCTTCTCGGCCATGGCGGACCCGTGCTGTCTGCTGAGGACGGCAAGAGACGGGAGCTGGGGGGTCTCGCTTCCGGCGGAGGCGGCGGGGGCAGGGTCGCGGAAGGAGTCGGAGAGAGGCGGGGTCCCACTAGTCTGGAACGGCTCAAGGGGGCAGCGGGGGACTCGCTTGAACTTGAGCGTCAAGCCCTGGGCAGTCCGGAGGACTTCTCTCCCGGGAAGCGTCTCGGCCTTGACGATCCAAGTGAGGAAACGTCCCCCTTTGTTCGTCCGGAAAAGTGGGGTGGTTTCCCAGCCGAGGTCGCGGAGGTTGCTCTGGAGCGAGGTTCCGTTGGAGCGGCAGGGCACCCCCTGGACTTCGAAGTAGCCGACAGGTGGGGGCTGGGGGGGGAGTAGGGCCTTGGCGCGTTTGAAATCCTCCACCTTGACACGGATGCCAAGATCGCCTCGGCAGTAAGAGAGACCCACGTGAAGGTCCGGGATGTGCGACGCGACCCTCATGGCCCCGGGGATTGTGCCGGTTCCAATGTAGATGATGCGATATTTGGCATCATGTCCAAGGGGTTCAAAGAAAGCGGTGTCAAAGCCGCTCGACTTGAGGACGCTCTCCGCCCGATCTTCTGGGACTGCGAAAACAGCACGTACGAATGTGATTGTGCGGCTCTTCGTCAGCTCCCGCTCCGCTGTCACGTCCCAGATCCCGTTGATGTGCTGGCGGCCGACGCTCTGGTGCAGGTGGTAGCGGGCTGTCGCGTGCCTGTGTTCTTGCACGTCGCTCCAGGGGACATCTTGGATCGGGATCGTGACCCGGAAGCGGGCCTCCGGAGTCTCCCAACCGGGGTATAGCCCGTCGCGAGCATCCTCCCCGTCGCTCCAAATTAACCCGCGCTTTCCACTATCCTTGCCCCCCTTCTCCCCCTTGCGGCCCTTAGTATCCCCTTTCTCGCCCGTGCGACCCTCCATGCCCCCCGGAAATGCGCGCGTTTCGCTGCTAGAGGTGCTTGAAGGCACAGCCGTCTTACTCCCCTTGGACCCCCGGAATCTGCTGTGTCCTCCGCCTCGGCCGCCCCCGCCGAGCACCCTGACCATTACCGTCAGCGTGTTGTCACGGGAGATCCCGTTCGCCGCGAAGGAGCTAGACAGGTCAATTCGCCTGTTCTCCAGCGCCACCCAGCACACCTCGGGGTCAAACCACGCCATCAGGGCGAAGAACTCCCCTACAACCTCGGCGCTACAGACGGTGTGGTGGCGGTGTTTCCCGGTTGGGTCCCGAACCCAGAAAGTGAGCGTATGGCTCGGCGGCACCAGTCCCTTGTCGTCACAGTCGGGCCCTTCTGGAAGCTGCTCGCATGGCGCGGGCGTTGTCGCGTGAGGCGTTGGTGTGGGGATGAGAGTTATAACAGGAGCAAGGGCAGGCGCCGGTTGGGAGACGGAGGTAGGAGGCAGCAGAGACAAGGAGGGGCCCGGCGGTGCAGGCGGAGCTGATGGCGGCCGCGACGCTGGAGTTGGAATGGGAGCGGCCAACGTCGGCGCAATCGCTGACCGTTGCGAACCCTGTACTACGGTCGGCGTGCTGGCAGTATCCGGGGAGTCGAGCCACATCAAGAAGATCGCCAGTGCACGGGCGCCCCTACGCCGGTCCGCTGCCCTCTGTAGCCTGCGCTGTCTCGCGGTCTGGCTCCGGAGTACGGAGCGAGGGGGCTGCGGAAGGCAAGGGAGGTGGGGCGTGTCGACGGCGTTGACCAAACAGTGTTGGTCTTGAGGTGACCAAACAGTGTCGGCGGCTGTAATCGTGGATGGCCGAGTGCGAGGTCGGTCTTCTCGGCAACCGACTGCGGGGAACGAGCCGCGATGTCCGTGCTCGTATCTGCCGTTAGCACCAGGAGGCGAGGGGTGGGCGGTTTCTGGCGGGTGTGCCATGACGGAGGCCTGCTCGGCGTGGACGCTCAACTTCGACACCGAGTCAGCTGGTGTTGGCAGGTTCGGCGGTTGCGGCGGCCCGTCGGAAAGGGTGAACAGAGGCGGGCGCGGGTGTGCTTGCCATACAACAGGGTCACAGACGACGAGCGCCCGTGCACGTAAGCACTGCGAGTACTGCGGGACGGCGGTCGACGGCGCATCTGTCGTCGGCACAACGGCGGGGCCTGCTGCCACTCGCACGACGACCGAGCACGTTGCAACCGGGACGTCGGAGACCGTGGCGGCGAAGCTGGTGGAGAAGGAGAACGTCTTCGCGCTATCGGGGCTGTCTGCAATCGAGGTTGGATTGTTCATGAGATCGGGCACGCCCCGGGCCTCGGGCACGTGAACGACAGGGACGAGCACGTGAGCTACGTGGGGGAGCGGGTTGTCGTCGAGCCGCGGGCGTCCCTCGCAGCGGAACTCGACGATTCCGTCTTCTCCGCCTCGGAAGATGTTGACCTCGCTGACGCCGCCGAAGGTTCCGAGAGGCGCGTCGCACCGGCTGGCGTCGTAGTCGCCACCGTCGGGAGGTGTTGTGCACAACCACCAGCCGGTTAAGGCTAACGTCGTTACCGCCCAAGGGTTCTGCTCGCGGCAGTGCACGCCGGCGGCACAGCCGGCCGGCGCGTAGGCCGGCGTGTGGTAGCAGTTCCCGAACTCTTGGATACCACCAGATGTGCACGGTGCGGGAGCTGCTGTCTGAGGGACGGCGGACGGCGGCGCATCTGTCGTCGGCACGACGGCGGGGCCTGCTGCCACTCGCACGACGACCGAGCACGTTGCAACAGGGACGTCGGAGACCGTGGCGGCGAAGCTGGTGGAGAAGGAGAACGTCTTCGCGCTATCGGGGCTGTCTGCAATCGAGGTTGGGTTGCTCATGAGATCGGGCACGCCCCGGGCCTCGGGCACGTGAACGACAGGGACGAGCACGTGAGCTACGTGGATGAGCGGGTTGTCGACGAGCCGCGGGCGCCCCTCGCAGCGGAACTCGACGATTCCGTCTTCTTCGCCACGTCCATGCCGGAAGATGCTGACCTCGCTGACGCCGCCGAAGGTTCCGAGAGGCGCGTCGCACCGGCTGGCGTCGTAGTCGCCGCCGTCGGGAGGTGTTGTGCACAACCACCAGCCGGTTAAGGCTAACGTCGTTACCGCCCAAGGGTTCTGCTCGCGGCAGTGCCCACCGGCGGCACACTTCGACAGGCCGGCGCAGCTGTCGAGCCTGCCAACGTCAGGCAAGGCGCGGCGGTCTTCCCACATGAACGCGCTGCCGTCGGGTGGTGTTGTGCACAGCCACCAGCCGATTAAGGCTAACGTCGTTATCGCCATGTGGGGGTTTGTTGTCTTTATTGTGTAAGTTTTTTTGGGAGGATACCAATAAAGTACAGAAACAATAAAGTAGTTCCAATAAAGTACACGTACGAAAGAAATAGATATGCCAAAAAGTGGGATTGACTCACAACCAAGGACCAACATGTGCAGTGTTAATGTAGAAACGTCCATGTGAATGACCTACACCCAAAAACCAATATGCACAGTGTTAATGTAGAAACGCCTTCCGTCCTCGTTCTCTACCGCTCTCCTAGGGGAATTGCCCCCTTGACCAGGTCAGCTTCTGGAATTGTTCGTTCACTCGTCTAACCCAGTCTCCCAACTGACCGCTGATTTTCCAGTCGGCTCGGTCCCGTTCATTCGCCTCCGTATGGCTGGTTGTCAGTCCTGACACAAAAAAAAAAAAAATTTTTTTTTTTTTGCAAGAGGCACCACATTCTTTTGGCAGCTCCGGAGAGCCGCGTTCCAGTTTTCGGGCAGGCTTTACGGGCCTCTTCGGGCCGGAAGGCATGCCAGAGAGACACAAGACACATGCAAGAGTGGGAAGGGCTATGGTACAAGGGGGGGGGGGATAACTGTGTGTGGGTGTCCAGTATCTGAGCCTTTCACACAAACCAGCCAGGTGGCGGTTGAGTGAGGTCAGGTGGAAGACCCGGGAGACCTCTCTGGCTTCTTTCTTTCTCTGCCACTGGAACTTTGAGGGGGGGGAGTTGGAATGTGGGAATTGGTATGGTGTGGCGGAGCCCACGGTTGCTTGTTTGTTGCGGGCCTCTCCCCGTAGGGCCTTGACGGCCGGGTATCGAGGCACCGGCGGGAAACGTTGGGGACCGACTAAGAGTCAGACACTGAAGTCAGAGGTCAGAGGCTGTGTACTGGGCATGGTCTGAAGATCGGCGCCCGCTCACTCTGCCCCGGCTATGCAAGGGGGATTAGGTGCGTGGGTGTCCAGTTTCTGAGCCTTTCACTCGAACCTGCCTAGTGGCGGTTGAGTGAGGTCAGGTGGAAGACCCGTTGTTTGCTGTAGGGCGCCGATACCGCTTATTGCTTGTAGTCAAGCGCGCTTCTCCCCTTTGGGCCTTGGCGGCCGGGGTGCCGAAGCAGGCGTTTACTGAGACGTTAGGCGGGAGCAGCTGCAGATCGACCGTCGGCGCAGGAGTTGGCGTCTGGCGCGTCCGAGCGGTACAGCCCGCAGCGCGCAAGTTGGTGGTGAGCGCCCTCAGCGAGAGATCGCGTCGTCCGAGTCGGCGGAGCGCGAGGAGGCGGCGTCAGGCGTTATGGAGCGATTGACGCCGCCGCCCACGGGCTCGGCGGACGTCTGGCCGGCGAGGATACCGTAACTCGGCAGAGTGCCGCACCTCTGCAGGTACGCCAGAGCGAGTTCCGGAAAAACGAAGAGGATTGCCCAGAGGCGCTCCATGGCATCGACGGGCGGCGGCTTCGCATGGAGGCGGCTCTTCGCGTCGAGGTCGGCGTCCATCGTCAGCCTGGACAGCGCTGCAGCGGGGGCGTCACATCCGACGAAGAGGTGGAGTAGCGGGGCCAACGACCGGGTGCCGCAAATAGGGCACGGGAGAAACGCCTGTCTGCGATCCGCCCTCGAGAGGTCGCGCCATTCGGTGGCGTACATGGTCATCACCAGGTGGTGGTGGCCAGTGCGGAGCTGCCGCACCTCTCTTTCCGCCCGTGGTGCCAAGTGCTTGGGGCGGGGGATGCGGCGGCCAGAGACCAACCTGGCGAACGACGACGGGTTCCTGAGGAGGGTGGCCCTGTCCAAGGCGTCTCGTGCTCCAGCTTCACTGCTCTCCAGCCAGAGGACGGAACGATAGCGGCTGTTAGCGGCCGTGGCGCAGAGGCGTGCCGAGAGCGGAGGGGGTAGATTCTTGGCCGCGGCGTCGGTGGCCGCCCGCATGAACGCGAGTGCACCACGTTTTGCGGTCTTGTCCGCCCTCTCGTTGCCTTCGAGGCCGCAGTGGCCGAAGACGAACTGCAGCGTCACGGTGTAGCCCAGCGACTCCAACTCGGCCAGGTGCAGCCAGATCGCGATTGGGTACGGCTGCGTCTGGCAATGGGGGCCGTGGCTCAGCGTCATCAGGAGTGACTGAGAGTCACTGAGGACGAGGATGTTGAGCGGCGTCGGGGTTGGCGGGAGGAGGCGCAGGAGGAACTTCAGGCAGCTGTAGAGCGCGAACTCCTCGGCGCGGTAGCTGTGCGGGTGTTTGCCGGCGGGCAAAGAGGCATCGAACGTGCGTCGGTCGCCGGTGAGCTTGACGGGCAGGCCGTGGTCCGGCTTGATGGTGACCGACGGCCCAAGATCAATAAACACGCCGGCAGCCCCCCAGGTCGTACGGTCCGCCGTGCTCCTCAGCCACGGGCGTAGGGCAGCGCTGGCGTTGGCGTCGCAGATCGAGGGCAGAGGGGGGTCACCGTGTACAACGGAGCCGTCTGGCCAGGCGACGCAGTCCGGGTGGGGTAGTTCCGCCAGGCGTTTCAGCACCGCTTGTTTTTTCTCCGCATTGCTGGCGTGCTTGCGGACTTTCAGCGACGTGTAGATCTCGACGTCGGGCCTGGGAACCCAGGGGGCGAACAAATGGAAGTCGCGGAGCTCCCGACGGCAACCGTCCGTGCCCGCTTTCTTGCGGATGTTGTCGGACGTCGACTTCAGGAGCGTGTCCAGGGAAAGCTCGTGCGCCCACAGAACCTTGTTGAATTCAACCTTCTCCCGGAGGGCCGCGATCCTGCACTTTGCGAGCGCGCGGATCGGGAGGATACCAGTCTCCTGTTGCCCGGCGAATTCAGCGACGCCTTTGCGACAGCCCAGGATGAGGGTAAGGGCACGACGATGCATGCGTTCAAGTGTTGTGAGGGGCCCATTAGCGGGGAGGATGAATGGCCCGTAGATTCCGAGTGCGTACGTGTACGTGGGTAGCACATAGGAGAGATACAGGGTGCGGAGAACCGTGCCGTTGAAGCCGTAATCCTTGCCGGCCAGGTGTCGAAGGAGGTTCATCCTCAGCGAGAATCCATCGACAACCCGTTGGAGGTGAGGGAGGAAGGTGAATCCTTGGTCGATGGTTAACCCAAGAAGCTTCACTTTGTCAACCCACTGAAGGGTAACCACCGAGTGGAGCAGTGTGAGCCCGGCATTGGCCTCTGTTACGGGCCCGAACGCGATGCCAACGAATGTTTTGCCGTCATGTGGCGTGTTCGTCCCCACCAATCTACCCTCTGCCGACACTCGCCGTTCGGTGTCAGCAGGGGGAACAGGGACGTCAGCCCTCGTCGCCTTGAAGACTACGTTCGGTGGGGGGAAAGGGGCTGCGTTCTTTCCAACGAAGAAGACACCTCTGGTCTTCAGAACGGACAGGGACATCAGCGCCTGCGCCGTCCAGCGCTCCACCACGTCGACAACATCTTGCGCGTACTGCTCGAGGGCGGCAAACGTGCGGGCCTCCACTGCAACGCCGTCATCATCAGCATACAGGGAGAAGGTTATCGTCGCCCCGACGTTGTCCAGATGGATGCGGCGCTGCAGCCGATCGAGGTCCGAACCGAGGTCGTCGATGTAATACAAAAACAGAAGGGGGCCGAGCACCGTCCCCTGGGGGACGCCGGTATACAAATCGAAGAAGCGGCCAGTCGCTCCGTCGATTTTGTAGGCAGCCTTCCTGTTCCGTAGGAAGGCCTCGATCCAGCGAAGGAACTTGGCGGGCACCCCTCTTCGCTGCAGGATGTCCATCAGCTTGCCGTGGTCGACGGTATCGAACGCGTTCGCCAGATCGAACGACAGCAAACACGTGAAGAGCAGACGGTTCCTGGCAGAGTCGAGAGCCGAAACTATCGAGAACAGCTGCTCTTCGGGACCGCGACCCTTGCGGAAGCCACCCTGCCGCGAGTTAAAACGCCGGACCTCAGGATGTTGCGGGCTTTCCGTGAGGTACTCGAGCCGATTCTTCACGATGACTTCCATTACCTTGGAGATCACACTCGTTAGAGATATCGGCCGGTAACCCTCCGGCAAGGAGTGGTCCCGTCCAGGTTTCGGGACGGGGACGACGTGGGCGTCTCGCCAGGATTCGGGAACGAAGCCTTCCTCCCACGAAATGTTGACCAACTCAAGGATGAGGGCCCTGGCACCGTCGGTGAGTCGGCGGAGGAACTCACTGCAAAGCCCGTCAGGGTCGAGCGAAGTCTTCGGGTCGAGGTTGTTGAGGGCCCGATCGAGCTCGTCGGCGGTGATGAGCCCGCAGCCAGCGTCGTCGTTGGATGGTTCTTTAGCGGGGAACCACGGCGGCGGTTTGGTAGCTGTCGAACCGCCGCACACCCGTTTGAGGTGATCCCCAAAAAGCTCCGTCTTCCCGTCTGCGGCAACATAGTACGAGTGACCGAGCCGGATGGGGGGGATATTGTTCTGCTGTGTTCGACCGTCGATCTTGCGGATCAGGCGGAAGAGCAGCCCAATGTCCGTGCAGCGGTTGATCCTCCCGGAGAAGGCATTCCAGTGAGCCGCCTTCGCCTGCGTGGCCGCCGACGCGAATCTGGCGACCGCGTCGGAGTAGGCGCGCTGTGCGTGTGGGGCGTCAGGGTCGGCGAGGAGGGCGGTGAAGGCCGCCCCCTTGACACGCTCTAGAGCAGAGAGCCCCGGGGTCCACCATTCCTTGTACGGACGTCCTTGTCGATACCGGGGGACAAACTGGTGTACAGCACGGCGGAACGTCGAAGCGACTCGCTTAGCGAATTGCACATTGGTTGCCGGCCGGTTTGCGAGTAGGACAGAGCTCTCCTCGTCGAGATGCTCCATCATGCCATCCCAGTCAGCCCGTGCCCAAGAGAACCAAGTTTTGCGGAGGACGCGCGGCTGGGAGTACCCCCGGGGAACTTCGAACGCCATGGGGAGGTGGTCCCGGGTGGTACCCCAAGAATCCAGCACTCTCCAATTGCGGATGTTGGAGGTGGGGGTGGAGATTACCACATCCGGAGAGGAGTACCTGGCGTGGGGGCGGTAGGCCATCGTGGAGACCGACGGGTCGTTCAGGGTCATGGCAGACGCCTCGACGAGCCAGTCCCTGAGGATTTTTCCGCCTGTGTTCTCGGCTCCCCGAGACCAGTCCGGGTGGTGGACGTTGAGATCACCGGCGATGACCACGTGGTCGTCCATCGGGAACGGCTCCATGCACAGGTCTCTCCCTTCCTTGCGGGGCGGGCGGTACACATTGTACACCCTCAGGGGGGGAAGGCCGATGCGAGTGATCTCGACAGCAACGCAATCTAGAGAGGAGTCGGCGTCGATATCAGGGGGCGGGATTTCCGTCGCGAGCAGGCTTGTGCGAACGAAGGTGAGAACACCTCCGCCGCGGGCGTCTCCGTCTCGGTCGCGTCTGAAGACTCGGTAGCCGTCGAGGCGAGGGGGAAGGGACTTGCTCGAGAGCCATGTCTCTTGAAGGAGCAGGATGTCCGGGATCCTCGGAGACATGTTGGTGACCCCTCGGCTGATACTATTGGTACCACCAGGGATGGACTCCCTTGCCCAAAATGATCGGCAGTTGTACGACACGATCAAAAGGATGTTATCGGGGTCAAAGGGTGCAGCGGCAGCGGAGGTACTGGCGGTGCGCCTCCGCCGCCGGCCGCGACCCGGCGGAGGGGCCGGCTCCCGGCGCGAAGCAGTATTGGTGTTGGCTGCTCGCGGTGGTGCGCCAGGGGTGGGGGGTGGACCGGCCGGATGGGCGCGGTGGTGGGCATCGGGGGGGGTTACCCCTCGATGCGGTGGCGACTGCATTTTACATCCGCTCCCGCTCGATTTCGCAGGCGCGAAATGAGCAAGGGGCGTCTGAGCAAGGGGCGTCATCTACCGGGCCGCATACGTCCGCGAGGAGCGCCTGATTAGCGGCGCTGTGTTGCGACGCGGTGCTGTCTTGCGACAAAGTCAAGCTTCGGGATCTCGGCCGCGTCGACTTCATTTTCTTGTGCAAGGCCGTGATTATCTTCACGTTTTCCTTGACGCTGTCCCCGTCCAGGACCGGCATGGCGACCTTCATCGCATCCAGCTTCTGGGGCCGGTTGACCAGGGGCTGGGCTAGCTCGGTGCTGACTAGGTTCTGGCTGTAGGGAACCAGCCCGAGGCTGGCTTCGGCCGGGGGGGCAGCAACTAAGGTCTGACTTTGTTCTGAGGTATTGTGTACCACTAAGGGCATGTCGCGCTCAGGGGTTGGGGATGGAGAAGTCATTTTCGATCCCTTGTTGTTGTTGTTAGCCCCCTTACCAGCGGAGGACGACTGGACCTCATCCACCCTCGCCGCAAGCGTCGTCATCCGTTCCCCCATCAGCTTCAGTTGAGCGGTGACTTCGAGGAGCGGACCAGCGACGGCCTCTGACACTTTCTGCGCGACACATGCTCCGACAGAGTTTTCGACCAGGGTTGCTACCTCACATGCACCAAGGGTGGGAGCACGCTTTTTCTCCATGTCGGCAACACTCTCCCGCACTATGCTGCCGACAAACTCTTTGAACGCGGCTGCGTCTTGCGTGGGGGGCTGTTCGGGCAGGGGTGCGACCCGCGGAACAGGTGCGGAGGCAGTGGACGAGGTTGCTTCTTTAACAAGGCTGCGAACCAGGGATTGCAGCTCGAGTTCGTCGATGTCGGCGACAGCCCTAGGCGGATTAACTGGCGAGGACGACGGTGAGGACGATGAGGTGGGATTTGCACGGGCCGGCGGGGGCGAGCTGCAAGGCCGCAGAGTCGCTTTTGCATAGGACGTCAGCCCGACCTCGCTCCCGCCGGCTAGAGGGGTGCCGTCGTTGCCAAAGGAAGATCCGTCCGCACCATCCGTGGTACTGCTCTTACCAGCAAGCTCCCACAGGGTACTGGCAGCTTTGCCGTAGCGCTCGAGGAATACGCTGTACGGAACCGGTGTTGAACCTTCATGTACGTCGCAACGCAGCGTGTTCGATTCGTCTCTGTATGAGGACGAGAGGCGGACGGACGCGATATGTCTGGAGGGTTGGATCGGGTACCGATCCACCCTTTTGATGGTGATGCGCATGCCGTTGAGGAGATCGCAGTCAAACCTTCCCGGGAGCGTCTCGGACTTGACAGCCCACTCGGCGTATCGTCCCGATTTGGCCGTCTTGAACAAAGGCGTGACGTTCCACCCCAAGCGCGTCAAGTTCCGTTGCAGCGTGTTTGCGTTCGAACCGCAGGGGATGCCAGCCACCGCGAAATAGGCGATCTCCGCGGGTAGATCCGGTAACAGCTGACGGGCTTCGGCGTACGAGGATGCCCTGACTCGAACACCCAATTCCCCTCTGCAGTAAGAAAGACCCAGTTGGAGATGGTCTATCTTGGCTGCGATGCTGCTGACTTCCCCCATGTCCGCCCTATCCGGGACCAGTAGGACACGGTAATCTTGCGAGTTCAGCGGTTCAAAGTACGCACCCTGGTACCCGCTTGCGCGCAGAATGTCGACTTCATCTGCTGCGTTGGCCGAAAAGTGTATCTCCAAGGTCTGGTAAACTTCGCCCCGGGAGAACTCTTGTTTGGCTGCAGCATCCCAGCACGAGTTAACTGCACCGCGGGTCAGGACGCTGTGCAGGTAGTACTGCCCCCACTGGAACGGGGAGCCCGACACTTCTTCCCATGACGCATGGGTGACGTCGCCGTCGAACACGTGCAGGGGGAAGACGGCTCGAAAGCGCATCTCAGGGAACTCCCAGTCGCGATACAGGTCAGCTTTATCGCAGTCCCTTGCGCCATCACTCCACACGAGGCCATCGGGTGGTCCGTTCCCCCTGCGCGATTTTCCGCCCTTGTGCCCCTTAGTCCCGGAGCTCGCATCCCCAGCGGGGGCACTTGGCACGCTGGTACCCGAGGACCCAGCGCCCCTACCGCCCCTGTTTCCCTTGCCGCCGCGCCAACTACCTCGGCCACCTCCCCCGAGGAGCCTGACCATCACGGTCAGTGTGTCGTCGCGGCTGACGGCGTTCTCGGCAAAGGAGTCCGAGAGGACTAGTTGCCTGGTTCCCTGCGAAATCCAGCACAATTCCGAATGAATGAATGAATGAAAAACAAGCACCGTTCCTTCAGCCGCTCAGAAGAGCAGCATCCGGAACGGTCAGGCGTTACTAGCCCGTTTGCGCCAAGAGACACGCGCACGAGTGACAGGTCCACAGGTTAGGGGATAGGAAGGGGGGGGTCGACGAGGGAAATAAGAAAGATGACGGAAATAAGTAAAGAAATAAAGAAAGAAAGAAAGAAGTGTTTCGCTAGCGTGGCATGTCCCCGAGGACCGTTGTGCGCCTGGGCTGCGTTTGTGCCGTCGGCCTCTCGGCCGGGCCTTTTGCCCCCACGGTGACGGTAACGTCGCTCGGGTTCGCCTGCGCTACGACTTGCCGGTGCAGCCCGAAAACCGGATTTGCTCAATATTTGACCTGTACATGTCGGATATGAGGAAGCAAAAAACTGTGACACGTTTTCGTGGAATGAGTGTTATGTGCCGCGCTGTTTGCGGTCGAGCTTCCCCGTTGTGTGGCGGGTACGGTTGTCGATCGTTGCCGTGGCGTTGGTGATTGCGTTCCGTTGGTCGGGAGCCAGCGACTTGCAGTCCTGCATCCAGTGATGCTCCACCGAGCCGCTCCGGCTGGTACAGAATAGTTGGTTGTTTGGGTGGCCTGGGCGGCGTTTGACCAAGGGCAGCTTTGGTAAAGCACCGACAACTCCCCTTTGGGGCCTTCCAGCCGGGTTCCGTGTGGTGCTTTCCTGTTGCTTCCCTGTTAGCAGCTGTGCGGGCGTGTCGGCCTGCGCTGTTGCGCGAGACGGTTGCCCTTTTTTCCCTCCGGCCTCTGTGCCTGGCGCAGCCGGGGCTGTTTCTTGGGCTATACCACTACTGTGGTATTGCCAACGTTTGCCAATATGAAGGCGGTCACACGTTTCAACTTGTAATTGAAGGGGCGGGGGGGAAAGAGAGTCCGTTGTATGCGAGGCGCGTCCCCGTGCAGTACCGTGCCGCGGTTTACCCTTCTTCTCCCCTTCCTGTCACTCAGCCGGGTTCCGTGTGGTGCCTCCCTGCTGGCGGCTGCGTGGTTGTGACAGTTTGTTCTGCACTCACTGTTGTCCTGATGTGGGGCTGCGGTTTGCCAACGCATACAAAAGAACAAAAAAAAAAAAGGAGACGAATGCACAGCCAACTCCAACCAACTTGTGCGTGCGCGGAGCGGACGCGGATCTCCAGCGGCGCAGCTTCGAGCATGCGTCGCGCCGTCGGCGTACCGCGTTCCGCGAACACTGCGACCGCCGTTAGCGGGAGAGCACGCGGGTTTGCCTCTACAGTATGGGCACAAGCCCGTACTCGTGTTCTTCGGTCGTGTCCGGGGTATCGTCAGGGCTGGACGCCACAAGGACTTGGAAGGGTGGAAGGGCGCCAGCTCTCTGTAAGTAAAAAAGGGCGAGCTCGGGGTGGACGAATAAGAAGTACCAGAGGGAGTCGATGGGTCCGCCTGGGTCCTTCTTTATCCGCCTTGTTACCTCAAGCCGCAGCGTGGTCCTGAGGGGAGCTGTAACGAAGGCTCGGCAGTGCACGAATAAGTGCAGCAGGGGGCCGATCTGTTCTGTGTTCTGTCTGGCGGAACTTTTACTGCAGCCTAGGCGAGGCTAGACGGCCTAATCCTGCAGGTAGTACAGGGGTTCATTGTACCCGCTGTTTACTCCGTTGTTTGTTTGGTCCTACCTCCAAGGAATCGAAGCTAGGGCTTGCTTCCGGGAGCTTATCCCCGAACGCCTGGAAAGTCTCTCTGGTGGGATTCGAACCGTCGTTGTTCACCTCATAGAGGTAATTTGGTCCCTCGTCCTACTACACCTCTCGTGATCCGAAAAACGGAAAAAGCCAGCTCCGAACTATTATCTAGTTCAAAAACAATACACTTTTTAGTGTAGCACCCATTCCACGAAAAAGTGTCACAGATTTCGGCTTTTTTCGGATTTCTGCCGAAAATTTCCATCTGCAGGTCCGAAAATGGTCGGTTTCGAGATTTTGAGGACACGTTTGAATCCGTTGAGGACAGGGCTTTCCGAATATTTGGTCGGATAAAAATTTTGACCGACCCCCCCCCCGGAAATGGAGGTCGGCACCCGAAAAAATGGGGTCCTGGAGATCGGTTTTTTTTCTCTCTGCATCCAGGAGGGGGTCAGATTTTGATCGCTGGGCTAGCTGGCAGCTTGCCCATAATCGCGCATCCCAGAACTACTCGAAAACCAAAAGATTTCCCAAAAAGACCTCGAAAATAATTTCCAGACGGCTGCTTTTCACACCGAAAAATCGCAAAAAAAAAAAATCGGACCGGGGGAATCGAACCATGGCCTACAGGGGCCCAGGAGGGTGCGGTAACCGTTAGGCTATGTTGCCAAACCTCGGGCCAAAATTCGCTTTTAGCGCCTGCTCAGTTGGAATTCTTATCGGAAAGTGCGAGATCGTCATTTACTCGTTTCCAGTGTCCCAGGACGGTATTTCTGCTCTCTCAGAGCTTATTTCGCCCGGTTTGCGAAGAACTCAAAATGAGTCCAAAAATTCTCACTCGGTAGTGAACAAAAAAAATTTCCGCCGTTTTTTTAGCCCATGGTCCAGAGGTTACCACACCCACACAGGGGTTTGAGGGTCGGTGGTTCGATTCCCGCCGGAAATCGTTTTTTTGGGTTTTTGAAACAGCCCCTAAACCGACCTTTTGTCCATCTGCACGCCAGATTTTGGTCGCCACGCGAGCTGATTGCTTGCCCATAATCGCCAGGGATAGCTCTTTCCATCCCAAAAAAAGTTTCCCAAAAATTCCAAAATTTTGACCCAAAACGGGCTGCTTTTCAGACGGAAAATCTGTGACACTTTTTCGTGGAATGGGTGGTAGAGAAAAGTGGGGTTGGCTCGAATAGAGGCTATTCACATTGCATGTTCATAGGACCTCCAGTCTCGAATAATCTACCTCCCACAGTCCAACGGACTGCTAGCAGGAACTGCCCTGCGTTAGGCCAAATTCCTTTCATTTCGTTCACTCGTTAGTTTGGTTTCCCCCTTGGCCGCCAGTTTTCCAGCTGAGGCTTCGTTGTCTCATTCTCCTACTGGTTTCGAAAAAAAAAAAAAAAAAAAGCATGGTGTGGTCGGTGGGCCAGTTCCCCGTAGTTCCCCCGTAGTTCAACCAGGGGGGGGGGTGTCGTTTTTTTTTTTGCTTTTTCAGTTTTTGCTGAGTACTTCAGGGCTGTGATTCTTGATCTTGGCGAGCACTTCCTAGCGACTTTGCACCTTTCTGTCACACAATGTGGACAATTCTGATGATATTTGGCCCACGAAGGTCGGAAAGCCAAGAGGATGAAGAAGAAGACACTGCGTAAAAACAAAATAAAACGACCAAAAAACAAGACGGCACACGCCCTCCGGAAATTGGAAAGCGAAATTTGTGGGATCTCGACGGTCAAACGGTTCCAACATCTTGATGAAATAACCCAGTCTGCAAACCTGTGACGTTTCTGCGCTACATCTCCTCGCTGCTTTCACTATCCTCGCTATTAGCTGTCTCGAAGCGCACCTTTTTCAGGGGGGGCTCGTCTTCTTGGGGTTGCTTCTTTCGCTGCCGGGAGGGAGACCTCGGACGCGGCAAAGCCTCGGGTTCTTCGGTTTTTGCATCCTTCTGTTCCAGGTCATGGAGCAACTTGCCAGCAACAACATTAGCCCGGAATCGCATGCTTCGGGCAAGGGCGTGCTGTTTTAGCTCGTCAAGAAGCAACTTCTCATCAGCTTCCTGACATGCAGACACAAGCTTGTCTTTGCTCCAGTTTTGGCAGGACTTGATACCTCGCCGTTCAGCTTGCTGCACAAGCGCATCCTTTCGCCAATGACTGTCTGCATCGAATCGCCAAGGAATCCTTTTGATGAAGTCATTGCGTTCTGCCTGCCACTTTTTCCTGTCGTCATGAGAAACTTGCTTCGCCTTGTAGTGGGTCAACTTCAGCAAACCGCATCGGTCTTTCCTCGCCTGGATAGTTTCTATCCTTTGCGCAGCATATTGCTGAATTGTCTTTGGGTAGGGCTGGTGAATGCTCAGGTGAGCGTTGGTGCTCGATAGCTTTGCCCTGATGCATTCATCGCGGATGCGCGTGTTTGTCTGCTGTTGCAGGTGACGTTTCATGGATCCAACGGTGCCCTCTATGAGACTCGGTCCTAGCTTTACGGGTCTTGGGGTATCCGCTGTTGCCTTGCTGTACATGGTCAGCTCTGCAACAATGCCGCAGGCAAACCTGTGGGCAACAGAAGACAGGAAAGCTGAATCTGTTGCCTCGTCTATGGGTTTAATGGTTGGCATCTGCACGCCGGGACCTCCGTAATAGCTCGCAATAGAGCCAGCCGCGTCTAAGTGGGCTTTCATACGCCGAATGAACTGCTGAACGGAGTTCCGCTGGCACACAAACTTTACTTCCGGGGCCTTCGTAGGAAATGTCACACCTCGTCTCGCTTTTTCCATCCACAGCGGATTCCCGAAAATGTCCTTTCCAGTTCGAATTTTTGTGAAATAGAGACCCAGGGTAGCCATCAAATCGCTGGCAAAGCCGGCAGTAAAGTCGTCGTCGAGTACTTCTTCCCCAGCGTACTGCCAGATTCGCCTCAACGCCGGATATGCAATGATCTCAAATGCTAAACCTATTCGACGGAAGCGCTCCTGGGTACCACGAGGAGTCAGGTACATGACGATATTCTTCTTTTTTTTCGAATACTCTGTCGTTTCATCAAAGCTGCCGAGGAAGTCCAAGTACCATCCCAATAGGGTCTTCTGACCAACGGTGCATGATAGAGACCACGCGGCTGCCCAGGACGTTCCGAATCTCCCTGTCGTCGCCCTCTGCCACAACACACCTTTCAACTCCGGGCCGCCCTGTTCCCGCAGCCATACAGCAAATGCAGGTGAAGATGCCACGTCGTTCGCTGCTGCACACAGGAACGTCATCTCCTTCCCAATCTTGAGCTCGGTCACAACCCTGCTCATCGTCCGATGCAACCTGTGCACTGGTTCGTATACCCGGGGTTGTTTGAGGCCCCCCACACCTGCTCCGCGGTCCGTAAACATACAGCAGAAGCGGTCTTGCTCGAAAAAGGCATCAGGGCCGAGAACGCCAAGCCCTCGAAGTTCTTGCGTGAGAGACGAGAAGTAGCAACAGATTTCTGTCACTGCGTCTTCCACCATGCTGCCATCGTGCACGGTTGAAAGGCACGCCTTCAGGAAATGGTGCCTTTGTGATGTTCCTTGCATCCAAGTTGCTGTCAAGTGGATTGCATGCCAATTCTCGTTAACAGGTGTGCTATCGTGCTGCAAGGCGACATCCTTGTCTTCGATGGCACACAAAAACGAGATATCACGCGCAACCAGGTTGCTCTGCCATGCTCGCTCAACCCTGAAACGACTCACTTTTACTCGCTGGATAATGAGGAGTACCCGGGGTATGCGTCGGATCTTGACATCTTCCGCCATCAGGCTGTCTACGATACCTCGCAGTTCTCCGTCGGCCAGGCCTCCGCCGTCCGTCACCACAGCGCGATTCTTGTCGAGGACTGGTACAAGCACGCAATGGCCGCAACTGAGCTTCCACAAGTCCTCTCTGAGAACAACAGGACAGTCGGCCAGACAAACTGTTGAAGGGGGGCCGGTAGCGAGGCGCACATATGTCCCAGCAAGCGCGTAGCCAACCGACTTCGCAAGTCCTACGATAGCGTTCCAGTCAGCATTCTCGACGAGAAAACCTTCATGGCGCATTCCACACGGCTTCACGAAAGTAACGTCAATCTTCATCTCCCCGTTGTTCCAGGCTTTCCTGACTCGCTCTCGTTCCTTTTCCTGCAACAAACCCCTGCATTGGTTTTGAACACACCGACATTACAAACGTTAATTTCTCTTCGTCAGCTAGTCGAATACCCGAGTTGCCGCCGGATAGACAGGCCGTCGCTTCCAATGGACATCCAGAACAAAAGAGAATTGAGACAACAAAAAACTATAATTGATCGTCGGGAACACACAAAAAAAGAAATGCCTTTACGATGGAGGCTATCACCAGAAAGCTAGATTTTTGCCTCTTTGCGTGGGTTCTCGACCTCTGCTTCCTCGTCTGCCTTTCGTTTGAAGCCAACCATTTCAAACATCTTTTTGGCGTTGGCCTTTTCTTGTTCGGACATGCCCCTTGTGAGATCCTTCCTGGCCGCCACCTTCTTCTTATTTTTAGCAGCTTCTTTTTCTCTGAAAGCTTTTAGGTCTGCTTTCGCGTTCTTTGACAGCTTCTTGGCGAACTTCGGGCATCGACAACCGTGTCGTACAAACGACGTCCCGTCAGAAAGCCTGTCCGGCGGGTTGCTGACCTTTGTGCCACAAATACAAAGCACCCAAGAGGGTCCGAACTTCAGCCCCACCTTGCCGAACCTGTCACACAGCGCCTCCTCCAACTTGTTCGTAATCATCGAGCTACTGTCCGCCCGCGATGTGTATGAGTTGTCGTGCACTTCCGCGTCGTGTGTTAGCAGGTGCTTTCGGACGTGCTTTGCCGAGTGCTTTTTCAGCTCCAAACGGACCACTATATGGAGGTTCAACTTCTTTTCGACGACCTTTTGTAGTCCCGCGTCGTTGAGCACTTCCGTCTCGTCGTCGCGCTCCTTATAAAACCAGCGACGTGCGACACCGGTAGCCCCCCTAAGGAAAGGAGCGTCTTTCTTTTCTGCAAGCTGGTTTCCGCATTCCAGCAGGTGCGGCCGTATTGTGGACTCGTGGAACGTTTGCAGCGAGCCGTTAGTCATAAAGTCGGCGTTGTACTTCATGTCTTCTTCCTTCAGGTCGATGGTGTCGCTTTCTTCGGTCTCGCTGTTGTCGTTCTCCTCACGCTCTTCCGTCGTGCGGACTTGGAGATATTTCGTAAAGCAGTGAAACGTAACGCCGATACAGAATTGCATTTTACGCTTTTGAATTTTGTTTCGTGCCTTTATTTGGGTACTTTCTTTTGTAGCCAGTTCAATGGAAACGATCATTTTACGAGAGAGATGATTTGCGCTTTATTTAGAGTTCGAGCTCGCTTGAGATTCCGGATGCAAAAGTCACCTGTAAGGCGATTGCATCGTATTGGGGTCACATTTCGTTTAGGCTACAGCAGCAGATGTTAGAACACAGAGAAGCATTTCATAAAGCTGTCTAGCTTTATTATGCAATGCTTCTCTGTTAAATTTAGGGTCAACGACAAAACGGATTCTATATAACTGGATTACGACAAAGTGGATTATTAGTGGATTATAATCCAGTAATAATCCACTTTGTCGCTTTTGATAATCCACTTTGTCGCTTCTGACAACCGGCATGAATTATATAGGGGGACCCTTTCACAAAAAGTTCCCACAGGGAAAGTGACTATTTTGAGCTGTTTGAGTTCATTGAAACCATCAAAAGTGAGCTTAGGTCCGTCATACGGGGCGACAAAGTGGATTAGGCGACAAAGTGGATTGGCGACAAAGTGGATTATAATCCACTTTGTCGTAATCCAGTTATATAGAATCCACTTTGTCGTTTTCCCTAAATTTAAACGCGCCGGTTTGAAGACCCCTGGCGCCCCTGTCCACCAACACCCCCAAAAAGCCCCAAACCCTTTAACTAACTCCAAAGCCCCCGCAGTCTGAGGGAAACATGAGACCTATGCCCCTCAAGAACCACCAAAAAAAAAAAGGACACCCCAAGGCCAGTTCCCCGTAGTTCCCCCGTAGTACCCCATGGTTATTCCGATCACACCAAAGCAAAATTTTTTTTTTTTTTTTTTCCATCAGGCACCTTCCTTTCCACCGGCCCAACGGACCGCGATTCTAAGTAAAGAACAGCCGCTCTGTGCAGTGTGAGACTTAGCTAGCTATTTGGCCAGCTAGCTATTTTTAGCTATTTATAGCTAAAATAGCTAAAATAGCTGCCCAGACGACTGAAAATATGTTCACGTCTTCTTCGTCAGAAAACCTCAGGTAGGTGCCCAAAAATGCAAAAAAATTGCGACGAAACCAGATTTTCTGCCTCGTTCTCGTTTTCAGAGTCGCCCAACCCCCCCCTGGTACCCCCCCCCGCCCTCTCCGGGCCGTGTCACGGCGTGTGCAGGGTATCGATTTCCTGGCTGGTGACATTTTCCCGCTGGTCCATGTAGCAAACCTTTTTCGACGAGTTTTTGCTCGTTTTCAGCTCCGATGAAGAGATCCGTGAAAAATAGACCCGGAGACGAAAAACTATGTGCGTGGTTCGGGGCCCTTTACAAGTTGCAGGGCGCCGGGCGTGGAAGCCGCCACGTGTGGATTGAGAAGGACGGGAATCGATCCCCTGGGTGGTGGGTGGTGGCATTTTCCCGCCGGACCACGCGGCAGGCCTTTTTCGACGAATTTTAGCTCGCGATCAGCTGCAATGAAGAGATCCGTGAAAAATAGACCCGAAAACGAAAAAGTATGCGCGTGGTTCGTGGGTCCGTGCATGATGCAGGCACCGGGTGTGGAAACCACCAGGTGGGCATCGAGCAAGGCGCCCTGGTTGGTAATTTTTCCCCGCTGGTCCATGTAGCTGACCTTTTTCGACGAATTTTTGCTCGCAATCAGCTCCGATGAAAAGAACTGTGAAAAATAGACCCGGAAACGAAAAAGTATGTGCATTGTTCGTGGGTCCGTGCAAGATGCAGGGCACCGGGCTTGGAAACCACCCGGTGTGCATTGAGCAGGACGGGTATCGATCCCCTGGTGGTGGCATTATGTTACTGGTTCACGCAGCAGACCTTTTTCGACGACTTTTTGCTCGCGATGAGCTCTGATGAAGAGATCCGTGAAAAATAGACCAGGGACCATCCAGTATGTGCGTGGTTCGGGGGCCCTTACAAGATGCAGGCACCGGGCTTGGAAACCACAGGTTTGCAGTGGGAAGGACAGGAATCGATCCCTGGCTGGTGACATTTCTTGGCTGGTCCACCGTGACTCCACGTGGCAGACTTTTTTCGAATTCCTGCTCGCGATCAGCTCCGATGCGAGAAATGGACCCGGAAATGAAAAGGATTGTTTGTGGTGCGTCGGGTTTCCCCCCAGGCACTACGATACAAGTCTACCAGCATTGTTAGCAGAGACTGCCAGAGTGCAGCAAGCCAGACCCAGGTCCAGTCCACTGTGCAGTAGTCTACAGGGGGGAAGCCCGATGAAGGGGGGGGGGTAGCACGGTGAACCTCATGCTGATCATCTGCCTGAAAAATCCCGGTAAACTGTGGAAAACGGCACAAAATCCGAGAAAATAGTCGGAATAGTGACATTTCCGTCGAAAATGCTCAGTCAGCTATTTTAGCTATTTTAGCTATTTTCAGCTATAGCTAGCTAGCTATAGCTAGCTATCAGCTAGCTATAGCTAAGTCTCACACTGCTCTGTGAGCCGGCTTCGAGGTTAGGCCGGCTGTACTGGGCCGCTTGTTTGCCGGTTTGGGTGAAAGCAGAAAGAAAAGAGTGATTGCTTGATTGTACGTTTTTCGCTCGGTGGCTTCCCTGCGCCCACTAGGTTCAGTTGAGCGGAGGTTCCAGCATTGCATGTCTTCAAGTTCTTGAACTTCGGCGTACTTATGTAGGTGGTTGCGTGTCTGTGGGTGATTGTGGGTGGCTCCTTCCGATTGCTCGGGGTGCCTTTCCTCCCACTACGTTCGCGTCGCTGCGGGTGGGCTTTTCTAGGTTGCCGCCAGCACCTGCGCGGCTTCTCCCCATCGGGGCCTGTACGGCCGGGTGACGAATCCGTGGTGCCGCCGCGGCAAAAGAAAACTGTTTGGTTGTTTGGTGACAGTGGTTCTCACCAGCCTCCCCGGCCTTGTTTCCGACACAGTTGTTAGTCGTTTGGTGAGGAGTGGGCATTCCTGCAGCTCGAAGTAACAACCGGTTCTCTGTTGTCGCCCTGGCTGGCGGCTGTGTTTGTGGTTGCCGGTCACCGGTCTGGCGTTCCGGGTTCTCGTCCGTCGGTGTGGGGTTGTTACTTCGATAAGCGGCTCACTCCGTGACTCTATCACGGGGCTGTGCGGGGCCTTGGTAGAGGTGGGAGGGGTGTTGGGAAGGAGGGAAAGGAGTAAAAGTCAGCCAGAGTAGAAGCTTCTAGAGCCGCCAGTCGTCCGCTTCGGCCACCATAACCAGATCGCCTTCCGGTTGCTGCGATTCAACTGTCTGCTCGTCCGACATGTCTTCCGCCTGTGACGAGATGTCTGAGGCGGCGTCCAGCACGCTTTGAGTCGACTGGAGCTCGGGCTCGGACGCTGAGGATGCGAGGATGGTGTAGTGCGGGAGTACTCCCGCACGCTGCAGGTATGCAAGCGCGAGTTCGGGGTACTCGAACAAGGTGCACCACAGTTCGTCGGCCGCGTTCGGGAACCCGCCCTTGTTGCGGTGTTCCACCTGGTTGCGCATCGCGAGCCTGAAGGGCGCGGTCGCGTCGTCTGCGCACGCCTTGAACAGGTGGAGCACAGGGCTGGTCGTGAGCGACCCGCAGATCGGGCACGGGCGGAAGGTTCGGGCGCGCTCGGCTGTGCTGAGCGCGCGCATGTCCGGGGTGTACATCGTCCGGATGAGTGGGTGATGCCCGGTGCGCAGCTGGCGAATCTCCCGTGAATCTCCCCCCCAAATGAATGAATGAATGAAAAACAAGCACCGTCCATCCGCTCAGAAGAGCCGCGTCTGGAACAGGTCAGGCGTTACTAGCCTATTTGCGCCAAGAGACACGCGCACGAGTGACAGGTCCACAGGTTAGGGGTTAGGAGGGAGTGGGGGGGGGGGGCGGTTGATAACATTGTGACGAAAAAGAGTTTCGTTGGCTTGGCTTGTCCTCGAGGACCGTCGTGGGTGCGTTTGGCCCTGACCGGAGTCTGGGCTGTTGACGGCTTTGTCGCTCGGGTTCTGCCTGCGCTACGACTTGCTCCGTGGTTTCGAGCGGCACTGCGCTTTGCTCGTCGTGCTTTTGCTCGTGCTGAACTCGTTGCCGTGTTGGCGTTCAATACGCGACGAACCTTTGCAACGACGCGCTGAGTGCCCTCACCGTGCTGTTCCAGCTGCGAGCTGGGGAAGGGACGAGGGGGGATAAGGGGGGATACTGGTTGTGTTGTGACGAAAAAGAGGTGTTT